>CM065590.1:460943794-461229350 GCA_033119425.1 Bufotes viridis
CTCATCAGCATCACAATTAATCCTGCCACATAATATAACCACCACCATCTACCAAGAAGGAGAGGTGAAACTTTAGAATGATTTATTTTTATTCTACTGCAAAACAATAATTTTATTTTTATGTTTTAATAATAAAAATAATTCTATGTATTTATGTATTTTTTTTTTTTTTTTTGTAATATGCATTGATTGCTGTTTTATATTGCTGGTGGTCTTGTTGTTACTCTACCTTTCATATACATTGCTGTTTTCATATTGTATATCTTTGACGCTTGATGCCCAGGCTAGATTTATCTTTCATCCCTACATTTTATATACTTGTACACAGTTCCTCTATGCATACTGAAATACAGAAATAACATTTTCTATTCCTTAATAATGCCAAGATGATTACAAACAAGCATTCAGAGTGAGAGACTAAAGTGTGATTCTAGCCTGTGATTAATAGAGCAGACAAAAATCAAGGCTAATACTTGGGGATGACCTCGCATCTTCAGAGAAGCAGAGTAGAAAATGGGGTCATGTTCTTTTCCTGATAAAGCCAGTCTGCTTGGACTAGAAAGTTTGCGATTAAAATAGATGGGACCATCATGAACAAAATGGATCTGTCATTGTTAAACTTAATTGGTTGCTTTATATGTGTTCTTTAATGGTTTATGATTGTTGCTTAAAGGGTACTCCAGCTCTCCTGTTATATGTATTTGTTTAGAGAATAAGGAACCATTTTCAAATATTTTGCACACAAACCTCTATCATAATCAAGCATTAGACTTTCTAGAAAGAAAAAGAAACAACCCAGAGTAGTTCTGTGTACTACATCCTTAGAAGAACTGAATAAGGCTAAACATGGTGTTAGTAATGTTCACAAAAGTTATTATTGGTGGCACACCCTCTAATTATGGATATACACTAACTGTGGACTTCCCTGACTATGTTACAAGTGCCAGTGTAACAAAAAGACCAAAATATGTAGATATAAATATTGTCGGCTCTCTAAACCATAATTTAGTTGATACAATTCAATAGAGGATTAGAATCACCATAAATAATATGCATCACATAATATACTGATAGAATAATTAGTTAAAAATAATACCCCAAAATTCATGAAATTTCCAAAAATATCAAAATATTATGTTTTTGTAGGTGGTAAACTTCCTAGAGCCTTTATCTTATATTGCATTGAATACCTGATATAATCCATGCCATACTTTGGTATATTAGTGGCATATTCACAGTATGGTAAGGCAGTCAATTGTGTCCACAAATATATTTCATCTACTTTGTATTCCATTTCAGCCATTAAAAATATTTGTGCAGTGGATATTATTCTGCAAATGCTGGGAATAGTGAGGATTGTACACTTGGTTACTCAGTGTATCCTCTCGATCCATGTGTCGCTTTAGCATTCCTCTCAGCTGTTCACATTGTCCTGTGGTCGTCACTGGGCATGTATTCTGTCTGGTGGAGCCGCGGTTTGAGTGAGCTTGTGCAGCCAGCAACTTATTTTGCTTTACCAAGCTGCTCTAGGTTATATATGCACAATACTTGCAATGTGCAATACTGTGGTGGGACATTCAAAATTATCGGGGTTATGGCGTAACATGCTAAATGCATTTTGGGGTGCCTGTCTCCTTCATCAGTAGCTGCTTAATTAGAATTATGAGATAGTGCTAGATGGTGTAAGTTATCTGACACTCTCACATGTCCTGGGACCCCTAGTATTCAGTTAACTTTCCAGGTACCCAACAGGTAAACACATGAATTTATGCAGCGTTACTGTTGTCCCAATGCAGGCACAGATATGACCTCTCATAGCAGGGATCAGCAACCGTCCGCACTCTAGCTGTTGTGAAACTACAATTCCCAGCATGCTCTATTCATTTCTATGTGAGTTCTTAGAAGAGCAGAGCAAGTATGCATGCTGGGAGTTGTAGTTTCACAACAGCTGGAGTGCTGGAGGTTGCCTACCATTGTATTATATGGTGCGCACGCTCCCAAATGCTTCCACAGCCTATGGCTGAGGGTCCCTGGGTACTAAAAGGCTATGTAACCCTTTGGAGATTTTTTTTTTTTATGATTGCATTTTACAAATTTTGGGCTAAAATAATTTTTTCAATTGGTCTTTATTAAAAATATTTGGCTGTTCTGTCACAAAGGGTTAACTGTCTAGCTGTGTGAATAACATATTTTACTTTCACTTTCTGCCAGTCATCTAATAACTCTTTTCTCTAATTTACTAAGAAGTCATAAACACTTATTTAAGCCACATTCTTATCAGTAAGATAGAACTGAGCTATAATGAGTGTTTAAAATGTCAGAGAGCTGAGATAAGGAGCCTGTCAGATTAGTTGGCTGATGGAGCAGAGAGAAAATTCTGATTCCTCTATTAGAGCATCTCAGCTCTGTACAGAGAAAAGGGATCCATATTTGAAATAAAGATCAATGTAAAAAATTATTTTTGGCTCAAAATGAGTAAAATGCAATAATAAAAATTGCCCCAAAAGGTGTACATAGCCTTTAAGGCACCCTTTCTAGCCATATCTTTAGATTCCTTAGTGGCCATCAAAGGTGTTCAATAGTCTAGTGCTATTGCGATTTACTGGAGTTTATCCTATTTTATTTCCTGCCTTTGTTTTTCTGTGTTCCAGTACAATACCCATCCTGCCTGTGTTCTCCTGCACTTCTGTTCAGTTATGTTTGTTTCAGTTCTATACCCAGTCTGTCTAGTCAGTCTGTGCTCCAGTCAAGTTCTCAACCTGCCTGCCTTGAGTGTGTTTCACGACTACTCCACTGCCAAGTCTATATTTAGTCTAATCTCAACCATGTTAACTATCCACTGCCTGGTTCTCAAAAAACAGCTTTCAAGCCTTAGTGACTGTTCAGACTGTGCGTACGGTTTTCCTGTGTTTCTAGTGTATTTTCTATATCCTGAGCTCCTGGTTCTTGCACCGGGGCCCTGGCCAAGTGGGTCAGCTGCCAACTAAATTGGGACTATCTCAGGAGGTAGCAGTCTCATTTCAAACTTGCAGCAAAGTGCAGATACCTGTATAGTGGTAAAATGGTAACCCCTAGGGTTAGCACTGTGCTATACAGGTTAGTTGACTTATAGCTGGTCAACACCTACTAATCCATAACAGTAAGCTAAGGTCATGAAACCTGCTGGCCCATCCCAAGTGAGTTTATCAGAAGTCCTTCAGGAGCTAGTCAGAAACAATGGCTTATCTACACTATGTATATATCTATCTGACTGGATTATCTGACTGCAGCGGTAAAACCACAACTAGCAACCAGTACAACCGTGGCACTGCATATGCAAGTCATCTCCCCAGATGGTTTTCTAAATGTATGTATAATTCATTTAGAATTATGCCGCACCAATCCCTGATGGAATGGGCCAAATTAGCCATTATTATTTCTCATCTAGGAGAAGTAGTCCTGGCATGGGAAAATCCTATTTGGGAGAGGAGTGGTGATTTCACTAGTAACATGCAACTTTTCTTGGACTCTTTCTGAAAACTTTTTGAAGAACTTGGATGTGCTTCTTCTGTAGCATCCTCCCTGCTCTGCCTTCTGCAATGCTCCCATACAGAAGGCTGATATGTGATCCAATTTCGAACCTTGGCCTCGGAACTGGCCTGGAATAGTGAAGCGTTGGTCACAGCCTTTTAGGAGGAGCTCTCCAGATGAATCAAAGATAAATTAGCAGGTTGTGACATCCCAGAAATAGAGATGAGCGAACCTTAAAAAAAAGTTCGGCGTTCGGGTTGTGGTAATCGCCGCATCCCGTTATGGATTCCACTACCGCGGACTATCGCGGCATATGGAATCCATAAGGGGCGGCTTCCACCAACCCGAACTGTTGAACAGCCGAAAGACCTGGGGTGACCTTGATCTGATCCCGTGCTGAGCCACGCCCCCTGCACTGATCACATGATGGTGACGTCACCCCAGGTCCTTCGGCTGTTCAACAGTTCGAGTTGGTGGAAGCCGCTGTTCAGTATGGGATACATAAACCCACAGATTTTGGGCACTTTACTAGGCCCAGATTACAGGAAGTTGTAATATACACAGTGTTTTCAGATTCAGTTCAGTATTGGTTATAGAACACCACATATTACGGACACTATATGAGGACGACCAGATTATTGGAATTTGTAATACTGACAGTATTACAAATAGTGTTCTGAGGCAGGAAAGTATTGGTTACAGAGAACACCACAGATTATGGACACTAGATGTGACCCAGATTATTAAAGAGTCAGTCTGCGGATGATGTACAGTATATAGTTATAAAAAAAAAAATGTCCTTCTGCTGTGAAACACACACAGTAGCCCTTAAAATAATTTTGAGTCCTTTGAAAAGATTTTGGTATTAAATACAGCAAATATCTCTCCCTGCATCTGTCCATTCCTTAGCACGGATGTCCCTGACACTGCTGTTAAATATATTGTTGATCTAAAACACACACACACAGTAGTCCTTAAAATGACTTTTGGGCCTTTGAAAAGCTTTCTGTAACTAAAATCGCTGAAATTCGCTCCCTGCTCTGTCTTTCCCTTCCTACCTGATGCTCTCCCTGACTAATTCTGAGCCGGACATGCGTCATCGGGTGCTACATAACGTCCGATGACGAGTTCCGGTCAGCCAATCACTGTAATACCAGCAGCCAACATGGCTACTGTCATTACAGTGAGGGCAGTACTTACCTGCACCTTTATTGGCTGCTTAAAACCCGCGAAACGTGTGGGGCGGAGACTCGAGCATTCCGCTCAAGCACATGAGGTACTCTGCCGAGTACCGCCATGTGCATAGCATAGCGATGCTCGAACCGAAACTGTACTCGGTCGAGCATGCTCGCTCATCACTATTCGTGACATCTGACACTTTAAAGACCCGGCATCCACTACCTGCCAAATGTGCAAAATAATGTATTAACCCAACACGTTACAACGTCCCTTTTTCATGAGGAGTCAAAATTGCTTTAGTGTGGTTCATTATCCAAGAACATCTTGGTGTAAGATGTCAACATTTCTGCAAGGCGAAAACCAGCTCTGATAATGGCTGTGGTGCCTGGCCGAACGTTGGCTATAAATAAAAAAAACCTCTCCCCAATCTGAGCATCCATGATGTGTTCAGGGGGGCGACAAGCCTGAAATGTGGTGGGTGGGAAGAAGTAGTTGCTAGGATACAGAATGCTAATATTGTATCCTTGACAGTTTGCTGAGCATTCAGCACTGATACCTATATTGAGAACAAAAATACAGATGATTTGCGATGTGAAATAAAAGTGATTTTTGATGAGGAATAAAAGGAGGATTAGTTGGATGTTATAAAAACAGTTAATATAAACCATAGGGAATACATTAATTTCACTTTACATCCTCCAACAGAAAAAGATACATACAAAAATATCTGTTAATGGATAAACAAGGGTTCTCCAGGAGAATTAGATGTCTGTGTTGTTCAAAACATGCACAGAAACCCCTAGATAGAGGGTGACATTTCTGGAGATATCTGGAGATATCGTGCTCCAAGGATGTATACAAAAAGGAGAATAGGAGCCAAATCACTAAAGATTGAGTGGCAAGACATATTGTTAAGTAGCTATAGATATAGCACTCCAAATATGTAGTGTATCATGATGAGAATCTCGCCTCAGATGGCAGCCAACCTGCATCTGAGGGAGCAGCCTATGGCTTCCGTTCTTACTATTCAGCAGAAAGGCTAGGTGCACCCCAGAGAACACCTTATAACTGTATACAGAACCGTATAATGTAATGAATTGTGAGCATTACTGAAAGCATGTTTGTGTAGAACCAAGCTGGAGTTTGCCTTCAACTATTATTACAACTTTATAATACATGAGATGATGCAATACATTCTGATCAGCTGATCTGATTATCAGAGTTCTTGTGCTAAAGTTTGATCTGGAATAGCTAATCCTTGGCAGATCCTTGAGCTTGTATTAGTCTCATGGCTCAGATTCAGGGCATGTTCTTAGCGTATGTATTAGACAGGTCATGGAAGTGTGAACTGGTGGCTGCTTCTGGAGACAGATTCAGTGATCGACTTGTGACTTGTTTGCATTTTTACACCACTCACTCCAGTTTTGAAATATGGGTGGGAAAGTGGGTGTAGTTAGCTACCTCAATGAGTTTCACGCCAGATTTATCACAGAGATTTTTTTTTTAAAGCTGCAAAAGAAAATCACAATCTCACTCCAGTAGTAGGGTGGAGTACTGTATGAAAAATGGAGAGGTTTTTTTTTTTTTACACAAAAGTGTTATGTTTAAGGATAAGACAACTTCATCAAACATGTGAAGTTTGATAAATAAGGTATACGGTGCGTCAACGCAGACTCAAGCAAAAAGTGACTTCAAATATTTTACTCATGATAAATCCTCCCCATAGTACTTGTTTGCATTTTAGCTGTGGTGACATGCACCATACTTTATATATTGTTTAGGTACTGGTCTAACTTTGTTTTTTTCATTGTACCTTTTGGACAGTGGCTGTCCCCTTTTGGACCACACACTCCCACCCAAAAATGTGTACAAAGAGCTTATTATTTTCATATAGTAAGTGTAGCAGTGATGCAATTTAGATTTATCCTTGTTTTCAGTGTTTGCATGTGTCTTTGCACATGGAGTAGTGTCTTCTGCATATAGTGTTTATAGTGATTTTGCATTGCAGCCATGGCAGTCCACACCTGTACTTTATTTTATATTGTTTGGAGCTACCAGTCTAACTTTGTATATTAAAGAGACAGTAGCGTTATAACCACTATCCTTGTTGCCTGTCAAAGCTTGTCACCTCACATGCACTGCTTTGTTTCAGATACAATTGTGTCCTCCTGATTCCTTTCATCATCCAACAGTGGTTTGCCAAGCATACTAGTCAGGGTCAAAATCATCCTCCGGTTTTCTGTAAGGGGACCTGGCCACCACACCTCCTCTTTACAGCTGACTAAGGGTCCATTCACACGTCCGCAATTCCGTTCCACATTTTGCGGAACGGAATTGCGGACCCATTAGTTTCAGTGGGGACAGACGATGTCCCGGCTGGGTCCGCAATTGCGGATCCGCACTTCCGGGTCCGCAATCGCGTTCCCGAAAAAAACAGAAGATGTCCTATTCTTGTCCGCAATTGCGGACAAGAAAAGGCATTTTCTATGAGAGTGCCGGCGACGTGCGGTCCACAAATTGCGGAACGCACATCGCCGATGTCCGTGTTTTGCGGATCCGCGGATTCGTGGATCCACAAAACACACACGGACGTGTGAATGGACCCTAATCGAAGACCTAGAATCATTCCCCCTTTTCAGTGCTGCTATGTTCAGTGATCTCCTCCATTCAGGCTATTCACACTCAAATTTTAGCATGATTTTGCAAAAAAAATAAAAATCTACAAAAACAGACATACTGTAAGTCAAGTCAGATTCATTGGAAATGGCTTTAGAGAAGTCTCTCATAGTGTAGTAAAGACAGGGTAATGAGCTTTCTAGCAACTTCCACAAAGTGGCAGCAAGCAAGTGTTTTAACTTGTGTATTTCACACTTTCTTTCCGCCTGTATTAACTACCTACTGTGAAAGGGTATTGAGCTGTAAGATTCAGCTTGGAAGTGCAGAGTAAACAGATTAAGAGGAAGTACTTTATCAAATTGTCAAAAAGGCTTAAAAGTAGAAAAAATGTGACACTGAAGACAGCCACAGCACACAAAGACAGGGACAAGTCTATAAAATGCTGCAATACAAAACGCCATGTTATGCCATGTTATAACAATAATAAATTGTATTTGTTAGAATAGTAAGGCTGGAACTCTAACTAATGATTCTGTTTTTTCGCAGCCTGATATTAAGCATAGTTTAACCCTTTAGGATCACATATAATCATAGGTGCTCATGAAATATATGACCACAAAAACTTTAATAATCACCAATTGCATGCACTTATTTCCTTTATTACAGCATACAGTATATTGTATTGAGATTTTGATAAATTGCATCATGATTTTCATCATGATCACAAAATACTACATGCCATTAGTATAATGTAATAAAGGAAATAAGTGCATGCAATTGGTGATTATTAAAGTTTTTTGTGGTCATATATTTCATGAGCACCTATGATTATATGTGATCCTAAAGGGTTAAACTATGCTTAATATCAGGCTGCGAAAAAACAGAATCATTAGTTAGAGTTCCAGCCTTACTATTCTAACAAATACAATTTATTATTGTTATAACATGGCATAACATGGCGTTTTGTATTGCAGCATTTTATAGACTTGTCCCTGTCTTTGTGTGCTGTGGCTGTCTTCAGTGTCACATTTTTTCTACACTTCCAAGCTGAATCTTACAGCTCAATACCCTTTCACAGTAGGTAGTTAATACAGGCGGAAAGAAAGTGTGAAATACACAAGTTAAAACACTTGCTTGCTGCCACTTTGTGGAAGTTGCTAGAAAGCTCATTACCCTGTCTTTACTACACTATGAGAGACTTCTCTAAAGCCATTTCCAATGAATCTGACTTGACTTACAGTATGTCTGTTTTTGTAGATTTTTATTTTTTTTTGCAAAATCATGCTAAAATTTGAGTGTGAATAGCCTGAATGGAGGAGATCACTGAACATAGCAGCACTGAAAAGGGGGAATGATTCTAGGTCTTCGATTAAGGGTCCATTCACACGTCCGTGTGTGTTTTGCGGATCCACGAATCCGCGGATCCGCAAAACACGGACATCGGCGATGTGCGTTCCGCAATTTGTGGACCGCACGTCGCCGGCACTCTCATAGAAAATGCCTTTTCTTGTCCGCAATTGCGGACAAGAATAGGACATGTTCTGTTTTTTTCGGGAACGCGATTGCGGACCCGGAAGTGCGGATCCGCAATTGCGGACCCAGCCGGGACATCGTCTGTCCCCACTGAAACTAATGGGTCCGCAATTCCGCTCCGCAAAATGTGGAACGGAATTGCGGACGTGTGAATGGACCCTTAGTCAGCTGTAAAGAGGAGGTGTGGTGGCCAGGTCCCCTTACAGAAAACCGGAGGATGATTTTGACCCTGACTAGTATGCTTGGCAAACCACTGTTGGATGATGAAAGGAATCAGGAGGACACAATTGTATCTGAAACAAAGCAGTGCATGTGAGGTGACAAGCTTTGACAGGCAACAAGGATAGTGGTTATAACGCTACTGTCTCTTTAATATACAAAGTTAGACTGGTAGCTCCAAACAATATAAAATAAAGTACAGGTGTGGACTGCCATGGCTGCAATGCAAAATCACTATAAACACTATATGCAGAAGACACTACTCCATGTGCAAAGACACATGCAAACACTGAAAACAAGGATAAATCTAAATTGCATCACTGCTACACTTACTATATGAAAATAATAAGCTCTTTGTACACATTTTTGGGTGGGAGTGTGTGGTCCAAAAGGGGACAGCCACTGTCCAAAAGGTACAATGAAAAAAACAAAGTTAGACCAGTACCTAAACAATATATAAAGTATGGTGCATGTCACCACAGCTAAAATGCAAACAAGTACTATGGGGAGGATTTATCATGAGTAAAATATTTGAAGTCACTTTTTGCTTGAGTCTGCGTTGACGCACCGTATACCTTATTTATCAAACTTCACATGTTTGATGAAGTTGTCTTATCCTTAAACATAACACTTTTGTGTAAAAAAAAAACCTCTCCATTTTTCATACAGTGCTCCACCCTACTACTGGAGTGAGATTGTGATTTTCTTTTGCAGCTTTAAAAAAATCTCTGTGATAAATCTGGAGTGAAACTCATTGAGGTAGCTAACTACACCCACTTTCCCACCCATATTTCAAAACTGGAGTGAGTGGTGTAAAAATGCAAACAAGTCACAAGTCGATCACTGAATCTGTCTCCAGAAGCAGCCACCAGTTCACACTTCCATAACCTGTCTAATACATACGCTAAGAACATGCCCTGAATCTGAGCCATGAGACTAATACAAGCTCAAGGATCTGCCAAGGATTAGCTATTCCAGATCAAACTTTAGCACAAGAACTCTGATAATCAGATCAGCTGATCAGAATGTATTGCATCATCTCATGTATTATAAAGTTGTAATAATAGTTGAAGGCAAACTCCAGCTTGGTTCTACACAAACATGCTTTCAGTAATGCTCACAATTCATTACATTATACGGTTCTGTATACAGTTATAAGGTGTTCTCTGGGGTGCACCTAGCCTTTCTGCTGAATAGTAAGAACGGAAGCCATAGGCTGCTCCCTCAGATGCAGGTTGGCTGCCATCTGAGGCGAGATTCTCATCATGATACACTACATATTTGGAGTGCTATATCTATAGCTACTTAACAATATGTCTTGCCACTCAATCTTTAGTGATTTGGCTCCTATTCTCCTTTTTGTATACATCCTTGGAGCACGATATCTCCAGATATCTCCAGAAATGTCACCCTCTATCTAGGGGTTTCTGTGCATGTTTTGAACAACACAGACATCTAATTCTCCTGGAGAACCCTTGTTTATCCATTAACAGATATTTTTGTATGTATCTTTTTCTGTTGGAGGATGTAAAGTGAAATTAATGTATTCCCTATGGTTTATATTAACTGTTTTTATAACATCCAACTAATCCTCCTTTTATTCCTCATCAAAAATCACTTTTATTTCACATCGCAAATCATCTGTATTTTTGTTCTCAATATAGGTATCAGTGCTGAATGCTCAGCAAACTGTCAAGGATACAATATTAGCATTCTGTATCCTAGCAACTACTTCTTCCCACCCACCACATTTCAGGCTTGTCGCCCCCTGAACACATCATGGATGCTCAGATTGGGGAGAGGTTTTTTATTTATAGCCAACGCTCGCCAGGCACCACAGCCATTATCAGAGCTGGTTTTCGCCTTGCAGAAATGTTGACATCTTACACCAAGATGTTCTTGGATAATGAACCACACTAAAGCAATTTTGACTCCTCATGAAAAAGGGACGTTGTAACGTGTTGGGTTAATACATTATTTTGCACATTTGGCAGGTAGTGGATGCCGGGTCTTTAAAGTGTCAGATGTCACGAATAGTGATGAGCTGAGCATGCTCGACCGAGTACAGTTTCGGTTCGAGCATCAGCTATGCTATGCACATGGCGGTACTCGGCAGAGTACCTCATGTGCTTGAGCGGAATGCTCGAGTCTCCGCCCACACGCTTCGCGGGTTTTAAGCAGCCAATAAAGGTGCAGGTAAGTACTGCCCTCACTGTAATGACAGTAGCCATGTTGGCTGCTGGTATTACAGTGATTGGCTGACCGGAACTCGTCATCGGACGTTATGTAGCACCCGATGACGCATGTCCGGCTCAGAATTAGTCAGGAGAGCATCAGGTAGGAAGGGAAAGACAGAGCAGGGAGCGAATTTCAGCGATTTTAGTTACAGAAAGCTTTTCAAAGGCCCAAAAGTCATTTTAAGGACTACTGTGTGTGTGTGTTTTAGATCAACAATATATTTAACAGCAGTGTCAGGGACATCCGTGCTAAGGAATGGACAGATGCAGGGAGAGATATTTGCTGTATTTAATACCAAAATCTTTTCAAAGGACTCAAAATTATTTTAAGGGCTACTGTGTGTGTTTCACAGCAGAAGGACATTTTTTTTTTTATAACTATTACATATACTGTACATCATCCGCAGACTGACTCTTTAATAATCTGGGTCACATCTAGTGTCCATAATCTGTGGTGTTCTCTGTAACCAATACTTTCCTGCCTCAGAACACTATTTGTAATACTGTCAGTATTACAAATTCCAATAATCTGGTCGTCCTCATATAGTGTCCGTAATATGTGGTGTTCTATAACCAATACTGAACTGAATCTGAAAACACTGTGTATATTACAACTTCCTGTAATCTGGGCCTAGTAAAGTGCCCAAAATCTGTGGGTTTATGTATCCCATACTGAACAGCGGCTTCCACCAACTCGAACTGTTGAACAGCCGAAGGACCTGGGGTGACGTCACCATCATGTGATCAGTGCAGGGGCGTGGCTCAGCACGGGATCAGATCAAGGTCACCCCAGGTCTTTCGGCTGTTCAACAGTTCGGGTTGGTGGAAGTCGCCCTTATGGATTCCATATGCGCGATAGTCCGCGGTAGTGGAATCCATAACGGGATGCGGCGATTACCACAACCCGAACGCCGAACTTTTTTAAGGTTCGCTCATCTCTATTTCTGGGATGTCACAACCTGCTAATTTATCTTTGATTCATCTGGAGAGCTCCTCCTAAAAGGCTGTGACCAACGCTCACTATTCCAGGCCAGTTCCGAGGCCAAGGTTCGAAATTGGATCACATATCAGCCTTCTGTATGGGAGCATTGCAGAAGGCAGAGCAGGGAGGATGCTACAGAAGAAGCACATCCAAGTTCTTCAAAAAGTTTTCAGAAAGAGTCCAAGAAAAGTTGCATGTTACTAGTGAAATCACCACTCCTCTCCCAAATAGGATTTTCCCATGCCAGGACTACTTCTCCTAGATGAGAAATAATAATGGCTAATTTGGCCCATTCCATCAGGGATTGGTGCGGCATAATTCTAAATGAATTATACATACATTTAGAAAACCATCTGGGGAGATGACTTGCATATGCAGTGCCACGGTTGTACTGGTTGCTAGTTGTGGTTTTACCGCTGCAGTCAGATAATCCAGTCAGATAGATATATACATAGTGTAGATAAGCCATTGTTTCTGACTAGCTCCTGAAGGACTTCTGATAAACTCACTTGGGATGGGCCAGCAGGTTTCATGACCTTAGCTTACTGTTATGGATTAGTAGGTGTTGACCAGCTATAAGTCAACTAACCTGTATAGCACAGTGCTAACCCTAGGGGGTTACCATTTTACCACTATACAGGTATCTGCACTTTGCTGCAAGTTTGAAATGAGACTGCTACCTCCTGAGATAGTCCCAATTTAGTTGGCAGCTGACCCACTTGGCCAGGGCCCCGGTGCAAGAACCAGGAGCTCAGGATATAGAAAATACACTAGAAACACAGGAAAACCGTACGCACAGTCTGAACAGTCACTAAGGCTTGAAAGCTGTTTTTTGAGAACCAGGCAGTGGATAGTTAACATGGTTGAGATTAGACTAAATATAGACTTGGCAGTGGAGTAGTCGTGAAACACACTCAAGGCAGGCAGGTTGAGAACTTGACTGGAGCACAGACTGACTAGACAGACTGGGTATAGAACTGAAACAAACATAACTGAACAGAAGTGCAGGAGAACACAGGCAGGATGGGTATTGTACTGGAACACAGAAAAACAAAGGCAGGAAATAAAATAGGATAAACTCCAGTAAATCGCAATAGCACTAGACTATTGAACACCTTTGATGGCCACTAAGGAATCTAAAGATATGGCTAGAAAGGGTGCCTTAAAGGCTATGTACACCTTTTGGGGCAATTTTTATTATTGCATTTTACTCATTTTGAGCCAAAAATAATTTTTTACATTGATCTTTATTTCAAATATGGATCCCTTTTCTCTGTACAGAGCTGAGATGCTCTAATAGAGGAATCAGAATTTTCTCTCTGCTCCATCAGCCAACTAATCTGACAGGCTCCTTATCTCAGCTCTCTGACCATGCTAAAATTTGAGTGTGAATAGCCTGAATGGAGGAGATCACTGAACATAGCAGCACTGAAAAGGGGGAATGATTCTAGGTCTTCGACTAAGGGTCCATTCACACGTCCGGTGTGTTTTGTGGATCCACGAATCCGCGGATCCGCAAAACACGGACATCGGGCGATGTGCGCTCGCACTTTGTGGACCGCACGTCGCCGGCACTCATAGAAAATGCTTTTCTTGTCCGCAACTGCGACAAGAATAGGACATGTTCTGTTTTTTCGGGAACGCGATTGCGACCTCGAAGTGCGGATCCGCAATTGCGGACCCAGCCGGACATCGCCTGTCCCCACTGAAACTAATGGGTCCGCAATTCCGCTCCGCAAAATGTGGAACGGAATTGCGGACGTGTGAATGGACCCTTAGTCAGCTGTAAAGAGGAGGTGTGGTGGCCAGGTCCCCTTACAGAAAACCGGAGGATGATTTTGACCCTGACTAGTATGCTTGGCAAACCACTGTTGGATGATGAAAGGAATCAGGAGGACACAATTGTATCTGAAACAAAGCAGTGCATGTGAGGTGACAAGCTTTGACAGGCAACAAGGATAGTGGTTATACGTTACTGTCTCTTTAATATACAAAGTTAGACTGGTAGCTCCAAACAATATAAAATAAAGTACAGGTGTGGACTGCCATGGCTGCAATGCAAAATCACTATAAACACTATATGCAGAAGCACACTACTCCATGTGCAAAGACACATGCAAACACTGAAAACAAGGATAAATCTAAATTGCATCACTGCTACACTTACTATATGAAAATAATAAGCTCTTTGTACACATTTTTGGGTGGGAGTGTGTGGTCCAAAAGGGGACAGCCACTGTCCAAAAGGTACAATGAAAAAAACAAAGTTAGACCAGTACCTAAACAATATATAAAGTATGGTGCATGTCACCACAGCTAAAATGCAAACAAGTACTATGGGGAGGATTTATCATGAGTAAAATATTTGAAGTCACTTTTTGCTTGAGTCTGCGTTGACGCACCGTATACCTTATTTATCAAACTTCACATGTTTGATGAAGTTGTCTTATCCTTAAACATAACACTTTTGTGTAAAAAAAACCTCTCCATTTTTCATACAGTACTCCACCCTACTACTGGAGTGAGATTGTGATTTTCTTTTGCAGCTTTAAAAAAATCTCTGTGATAAATCTGGCGTGGAAACTCATTGAGGTAGCTAACTACACCCACTTTCCCACCCATATTTCAAAACTGGAGTGAGTGGTGTAAAATGCAAACAAGTCACAAGTCGATCACTGAATCTGTCTCCAGAAGCAGCCACCAGTTCACACTTCCATGACCTGTCTAATACATACGCTAAGAACATGCCCTGAATCTGAGCCATGAGACTAATACAAGCTCAAGGATCTGCCAAGGATTAGCTATTCCAGATCAAACTTTAGCACAAGAACTCTGATAATCAGATCAGCTGATCAGAATGTATTGCATCATCTCATGTATTATAAAGTTGTAATAATAGTTGAAGGCAAACTCCAGCTTGGTTCTACACAAACATGCTTTCAGTAATGCTCACAATTCATTACATTATACGGTTCTGTATACAGTTATAAGGTGTTCTCTGGGGTGCACCTAGCCTTTCTGCTGAATAGTAAGAACGGAAGCCATAGCTGCTCCCTCAGATGCAGGTTGGCTGCCATCTGAGGCGAGATTCTCATCATGATACACTACATATTTGGAGTGCTATATCTATAGCTACTTAACAATATGTCTTGCCACTCAATCTTTAGTGATTTGGCTCCTATTCTCCTTTTTGTATACATCCTTGGAGCACGATATCTCCAGATATCTCCAGAAATGTCACCCTCTATCTAGGGGTTTCTGTGCATGTTTTGAACAACACAGACATCTAATTCTCCTGGAGAACCCTTGTTTATCCATTAACAGATATTTTTGTATGTATCTTTTTCTGTTGGAGGATGTAAAGTGAAATTAATGTATTCCCTATGGTTTATATTAACTGTTTTTATAACATCCAACTAATCCTCCTTTTATTCCTCATCAAAAATCACTTTTATTTCACATCGCAAATCATCTGTATTTTTGTTCTCAATATAGGTATCAGTGCTGAATGCTCAGCAAACTGTCAAGGATACAATATTAGCATTCTGTATCCTAGCAACTACTTCTTCCCACCCACCACATTTCAGGCTTGTCGCCCCTGAACACATCATGGATGCTCAGATTGGGGAGAGGTTTTTTTATTTATAGCCAACGCTCGCCAGGCACCACAGCCATTATCAGAGCTGGTTTTCGCCTTGCAGAAATGTTGACATCTTACACCAAGATGTTCTTGGATAATGAACCACACTAAAGCAATTTTGACTCCTCATGAAAAAGGGACGTTGTAACGTGTTGGGTTAATACATTATTTTGCACTTTTGGCAGGTAGTGATGCCGGTCTTTAAAGTGTCAGATGTCACGAATAGTGATGAGGCGAGCATGCTTCGACCGAGCACAGTTTCGGTTCGAGCATCACTATACAGAGTGCACATAGCGGTACTCGGCTGAGTACCACATGTGCTTGAGCGAAATGCTTGAGTCTCTGTCCCGCATGTTTTGCGGGTTTCAAGCAGCCAATAAAGGTGCAGGTAAGTACTGCCCTCACTGTAATGCCAGTAGCCATGTTAGCTGGCATTACAGTGATTGGCTGGCCGGAACGCATCATCGGAGGTTATATAGCACCCGATGACGCATGTTCGGCTCAGACATAGTCAGGGAGAGCATCGGGTGGGAGGGGAAAGACAGAGCAGGGAGCGAATCTCAGCGATTTTAGTTAGAGAAAGCTTTTGGAAGATCCAAAAGTCCTTATAAGGAGTACTGTGTGTGTGTGTGTTTTAGATCAACAATATATTTAACAGCAGTGTCAGGGACATCCGTGCTAAAGGACAGATGCAGGGAGAAATTTGCTGTATTTAATACCAAAAGATTTTCAAAGAACTCCAAATTCTTTTAAAGGCTGTTTCATAGCAGCAAGATATTTTTATTTTATAAATATTAGTGACATATACTGTACATCATCCGCAGACTGACTCTTTAATAATCTGGGACACATCTAGTGTCCATAATCTGTGGTGTTCTCTGTAACCAATACTGTCCTGCTTCAGAAAACACTGTCAGTATTACAAATTCTAACAATATGGTCCTCATATAGTGTCTGTAATCTGTGGTGTTCTCTAACCAATACTGAACTGAATCTGAAAACACAGTGTATATTACAACTTCCGTTAATCTGGGCCTAGTAAAGTGTCCACAATCTGTGGGTTTTTGTATCCCATACTGAACTGAATCTGAAAACACTGTGTATATTACAACTTCCATTAATCTGGGCCTAGTAAAGTGTCCAAAATCTGTGGGTTTTTGTATCCAATACTGAACTGAATCTGAAAAACACTGTGTATATTACAGCTTCCATTAATCTGGGCCTAGTATAGTGTCCACAATCTGTTGGGTTTTGTATCCCATACTGAACAGCATCTAAAAACACTGTCTATATTTCAAGTTCCATTAATCTGGGCCTAGTGTAGTGCCCAAAATCTGTGGTGTTCTGTAACCAATACTGTCCTGCATCAGAAAACTGTGTCTTTAGCGGACAGCAAGACAATGTGCGCCACAACTACAAGCATCTACAGACATTATTATGAAGAAGGCGAGCACAAAGGGACTGGGAAGTGGACGTGATGCGGATGGTGCAAGCAGAGGCCGGGGCCCTGGGCACAATGAAACTGTGCCTGCTGCCAGTGCACCAGAAAAAACTAAAAAATCCACCTTACCTAGGTTCATGTCCAACTTAGCTGGGCGGCACAGGACAACACTGTCCAAGTCGGACCAGTGCGAAAAGGTGGTCGGTTAGATTGCTGAAGATAATGCTTCCAGTCGGTTAAGCACCACCCTCTTTTCCACTAAGTCCAGTCTCTATAGCCAAGAGTCTGGTCAACCGAATCCTCACTCTGATCCTCCTTTCTCCCACCATGTCGAGTCTGGCCAAACAAGTGATCCCACACTAAGATATTCACATGACATCTTTTTATCGCCAGTACTTGGTTTGGCTCTCTCGCAAGCACGCTTGAAGAGGTACCTGAGATATTGTGCCCTGATTCCCAACCTCTTGAGCCTTCACAGTCTCAAGAAGATGACGGTGGTGAATGGCAATCATTCGTTCACGAGGTGGTTGATGATGAGACACAGTTGCCAATCACTGAGATGGTGGTTAGGTCAAGTCAGGAGAATGAGCAGAGTGAGGAAGTGGAAGAGAAGGTGGTGGACGATGAGGTCACTGACCCAACATGGTTAAGCGAGGACAGCAGTACAGAGGGGGAGGGATCCGTAGCACTGCAACAGTCTGGAAGAGGCAGTGGGGTTGCAAAAGGGAGACGTCGGCCCACACTGAACAGGCCCGCAACTGTTACACTGAGCACCCCCATGCATAAATCTACCTTGCCAAGGGGTAGGTGTTTCGCAGTATGGCGCTTTTTTGAGGAAAGCGCAGATGACAAAAGAGTGGTAGTTTGCAACCTGTGCCGTACCAAAATGAGCCGGGGCGTGAAAACTTGCAACCTCACCACCACCAGCATGATCCGCCACATGGCATCCAAGCACCCTACGCACTGTTACGGAGTGCCGGCCAATCCCCTGTCGAAGGCGCAGGCCCGGATTCCCCTCGCACTGCACCTGGACCTTCACATGAACCATCAGCAACAACATTCACTTCCCTGTCCCAGCACAGCGTCCAAATGTCGATAACACAGGCATTTGAACGCAAGCGCAAATATCCAGACAACACAGGCCATAGCACTAAATGCACAAATTTCGATATTACTGGCCCTTGAAATGTTGCCATTTATTCTTGAGGACACTGAGGCATTCCGCAGCATGATGTCGGTGGCCGTCCCTCGGTATGCAGTCCCCAGCCACCACTATTTTTGACGGTGTGCCTTGCCCGCCTTACACCAGCATGTGTCCCAGAACATCACCTGTGCCCTGACCAACGCACTTACTGGGAAGGTCCACCTCAACACGGACACATGGACAAGTGCTGGTGGCCAGGGACGCTACATTTCCCTGACTGCACACTGGGTGAATGTTGTAGAGGCCGGGAGTGAGTCGTAGACTGGGATGACACAGGTGCTACCCACGCCCAGGATTGCGGGCCCTACGTCCATCAGTGTCTCTGCCAGCAGCTATGTTACTGGCTCCAACCCCCACTTCTCCTCCGCCGCAGCCCTCCTCCACTTCCACCTCCAACAGCAGGTAGCACTGCTGTGGGTAAGCGTCAACAGGCCATGCTGAAGCTGATCTGCTTAGGGGACAAACAGCACACTGCCGCAGAGCTATGGTAGGGTATAAGGGACCAGACCGAGCTGTGGCTCTCGCCACTCAACATACAACCAGGCATGGTTGTGTCTGACAATGGCCATAACTTGGTGGCGACTTTGGAGCTCGGCAACCTGACACACATCCTATGCCTAGCCCACGTCTTAAACTTAGTGGTTCAGCGGTTTATAAAAAACCTACCCCAATTTGGCAGAGCTACTAGTGAAGGCGCGCCGCATGTGTGTCCATTTCCGCAAGTCGTCCACAGCTTCAGACACTCTGTCAACGCTGCTTCCAGCTTTGGGTCTTCCAGCTCACCAACTGTTGTGCGGACAAGAGCACGCGCTGGAACTCTACGTTCTACATGTTGGCCAGGCTTTGTGATTAGCAAAGGGCCGTTGTGGAATACCAGCTGCAACATGTTCGTCGCCTTTCCAGTCAACTGCCACTATTCACAAGCGAGGAGTGGGCATTGATGTCAGACCTATGTGAGTTTTTAAAGAACTTTGATGAATCCACACAGATGGTTAGTGGCGATAATGCTATTATGAGCGTAACCATCCAACTGCTGTGTCTACTCAAATGATCGCTGCTCACAATTAGGGACGATGCTCTGAACATGGCAGATGGGGGAGGACATTACACAGGGTGATAGCCAGACCACCCATAGTTCGTCTTCTCATCGCGAATTGGAACATGAAGAGGAGGGGCTGGAGACAGTTGCCTCTGCTACAGAGGGTAGTACTATTGGAACTTTAATTCCATCTGTTCAGCGTAGATGGGCAGAAGAGGAGGAGGAGTAGATGGACAGTAATCCTGATGTCGACATCAACGTTTTGCCTTTTGGTACTCTGGCACACATGGCTGACTTCATGTTAGGCTGCCTTTCCTGCGACTCTCGCGTTATACGCATTTTAGATAACACAGGTTACTGGGTGTTCACCCTTCTTGACCCCTGCTACAAAGAGAACTTCTCATCTCTCATTCCTGTGGTGGAGAGGACGAGTAAAACCAGAAGTGCAATACCAGAAGGTACTTGTTGAGAGATTGCTCCAAAATTTTCCATGTGACAACATGGCCAGCAGAGTCCGTACTTCCTTAGGCAACCGAGGAAGGGAGACAAGGGGATCACACAGTAGTTCCAACAGAGGCAGGGCAACACTCTCCAAGGCATGGGGCACTTTCATGACACCCCGCCAGCAACCTCACCCCGAAGTGCGGCCTAGTGGCACAAGGAGGCAAAAGTTTTGGAAGATGGTGAAGGAATACATCGCAGACCGTGTCAGCATCCTAAATGATCCCTTAGTGCCTTACACCTACTGGGTGTCACAGCTGGACACGTGGCACAAATTTGCGCTCTACGCCTTGGAGGTGCTGGCCTTTCCTGCTGCCAGCATTTTGTCTGAGCGTGTATTTAGTGCTGCTGGTGGCATTATAACTGATAAGCGTATCCGCTTGTCCACGGACAATGCTGACAGCTTGACTTAGATAAAAATTAACAAGGCCTGGATTGCCTCTGACTTCTGAGCTCCACCAGAGGAGAGCTGAGCTGGTGATGAACATAAAGTCAATTTCAATGTATTGTTTTTAATGTACTCAGTCTACTGTAGTGTATTCCCATGCACCTTTTCCACCACAAAAAAAGTGTATATGGTTCAATCTTGTTTTCTCTCCTTCATCTATATTGTATATATTCCCTCCACTAACATTTTTAGAGGGTCAGCTCACCAGCAGGTCTCATCCATAATAATTTAGAGGGTCAGCTCACCACCAGGCCTCAACCATAATAATTTAGAGGGTCAGCTCACCAGCAGGCCTCAACCATAATATTTTATAGGGTCAGCTCACCAGCAGGCCCTCAACCATCATGTTTTAGAGGGTCAGCTAATGAGCAGCCCCTCACCCCTAATGTTTTAGAGGGTCAGCTCAGCAGCAGGCCCTCAACCATAATGTTTTAGAGGGTCAGCTCACCACCAGGCCCTCAACCATAATGTTCTATAGGGTCAGCTCACCAGCAGGCCCTCAACCATAATGTTTTACAGGGTCAGCTCAGCAGCAGGCCCTCGCCTGTAATGTTTTAGAGGGTTGACCAGCAGGCCCTTGCTCCAAATGTTTTAGAGGGTCACCAGCAGGCCACCAATCATAATTTTTCAAGGGTGTGTGTGATGCCCTTTCAGCCCTTGGCAGCCCTTTCACTTAGTGCATAGGCTTAATGAGTGTAGGAGTCCCACTACCTGAACAATTGTACCACAATGTGAATGGGGCCCTCCTTTATGTGATATACAGGCTGTTTCAGAGTGCCTCTTGCTTGCAATTTTTGGCAGCACTTGCACTTTATTTACAATTGAATGTACAGGAAAGAATGTTTCCTGACCTTTTTTCCTTAAAAATTGATTTTTGAAGGGGTTTTGGGCGTATTTTTGTCAGTCTGTAAAAGTGGCGCACAACTCGGACAACATGGTTCCCAGCAGCGACCTGGGAGTCCAAGATGCATCTATACATCGCCCCTATGCTGTTTCCGATCCATTTCGGTGGTGTTTCTGTCACTTTCTGAACTTTTCCAATTGACCTTTCCTCTTCAGAGCAGGGGGTGCCTGGTTGTCTCCCATTGACTTCCGTTATACTCGTGTTATCGGCCAAGCGCATAAATATCGCGGTGTGTTCAGACTGAACACCCGAACACTTTGGTGCTCGCTCATCACTAGTCACTATGAGATCAGACTCTTATTTTCATAGCTAACTTCTCTATGGTTATGGCAGAGAAGGCATACACCATGCGGGAAAATCGCACCGCATCCGCACTTGCTTGCGGATGCTTGCGATTTTCCCGCAGTCCCATTCACTTCTATGAGGCCTACGTTGCGTGAAAAACGCAGAATATAGAGCATGCTGTGATTTTCACGCAACGCAAAAGTGATGCGGGAAAATCACCGCTCATGTACACAGCCCCATTGAAATGAATGGGTCCGGATTAAGTGCGGGTGCAATGCGTTCACCTCACGCATTGCACCTGCGCGGAAAACTCGCCCATGTGAAAGGGGCCTAAGGACTCAGACAGAGCATTCCCATCAACAGAGATCACCACCAAGGGTTTCTTGAGGTATTGAACTGGTATCTGGTAATGGTCCACCACGACTTGATGCAGTAAACTACCTGCTGAATCAGAATCAAGGAGTGCTGACACAGTGAATCAAGTATGTACCTCCAAATGACAAATTCACTGGCAAAGTGAGAGGTAGAAAGTACTTATCTTCACCTAGGGTTGTGTCTTCTACTGATCCTAGGCTTTAAAGTTTTCTAGCTTCTTGGGACAGGTATCGGGCAAAATGGCTATTGCCTCCGCAATACAGACAAAGTCCATTGGCACATCTGTGCCCACTTCCTCCTCAGACAGTGCTAGTCAGTCCACCTGTATAGGTTCAGGTGCTGATCGTGGAGGAGGGGACAATGGTTTCTGGGTAGAGATGAGCGAACTTTAAAAAGTTTGCGTTCGGGTTGTAGTCGCCGCATCCCGTTATGGATTCATACCGCGGACTATCGCGGCATATGGAATCCATAGGGCGGCTTCCACCAACCCGAACTGTTGAACAGCCGAAGGACCTGGGGTGACGTCACCATCATGTGATCAGTGCAGGGGCGGCTCAGCACGGGATCAGATCAAGGTCACCCCAGGTCTTTCGGTTGTTCAACAGTTCGGGTTGGTGGAAGCCGCCTTATGGATTCCATATGCGCGATAGTCCGCGGTAGTGGAATCCATAACGGATGCGGCGATTACCACAACCCGAACGCCGAACTTTTTTTAAGGTTCGCTCATCTCTATTTCTGGGATGTCACAACCTGCTAATTTATCTTTGATTCATCTGGAGAGCTCCTCCTAAAAGGCTGTGACCAACGCTCACTATTCCAGGCCAGTTCCGAGGCCAAGGTTCGAAATTGGATCACATATCAGCCTTCTGTATGGGAGCATTGCAGAAGGCAGAGCAGGGAGGATGCTACAGAAGAAGCACATCCAAGTTCTTCAAAAAGTTTTCAGAAAGAGTCCAAGAAAAGTTGCATGTTACTAGTGAAATCACCACTCCTCTCCCAAATAGGATTTTCCCATGCCAGGACTACTTCTCCTAGATGAGAAATAATAATGGCTAATTTGGCCCATTCCATCAGGGATTGGTGCGGCATAATTCTAAATGAATTATACATACATTTAGAAAACCATCTGGGGAGATGACTTGCATATGCAGTGCCACGGTTGTACTGGTTGCTAGTTGTGGTTTTACCGCTGCAGTCAGATAATCCAGTCAGATAGATATATACATAGTGTAGATAAGCCATTGTTTCTGACTAGCTCCTGAAGGACTTCTGATAAACTCACTTGGGATGGGCCAGCAGGTTTCATGACCTTAGCTTACTGTTATGGATTAGTAGGTGTTGACCAGCTATGTCAACTAACCTGTATAGCACAGTGCTAACCCTAGGGGGTTACCATTTTACCACTATACAGGTATCTGCACTTTGCTGCAAGTTTGAAATGAGACTGCTACCTCCTGAGATAGTCCCAATTTAGTTGGCAGCTGACCCACTTGGCCAGGGCCCCGGTGCAAGAACCAGGAGCTCAGGATATAGAAAATACACTAGAAACACAGGAAAACCGTACGCACAGTCTGAACAGTCACTAAGGCTTGAAAGCTGTTTTTTGAGAACCAGGCAGTGGATAGTTAACATGGTTGAGATTAGACTAAATATAGACTTGGCAGTGGAGTAGTCGTGAAACACACTCAAGGCAGGCAGGTTGAGAACTTGACTGGAGCACAGACTGACTAGACAGACTGGGTATAGAACTGAAACAAACATAACTGAACAGAAGTGCAGGAGAACACAGGCAGGATGGGTATTGTACTGGAACACAGAAAAACAAAGGCAGGAAATAAAATAGGATAAACTCCAGTAAATCGCAATAGCACTAGACTATTGAACACCTTTGATGGCCACTAAGGAATCTAAAGATATGGCTAGAAAGGGTGCCTTAAAGGCTATGTACACCTTTTGGGGCAATTTTTATTATTGCATTTTACTCATTTTGAGCCAAAAATAATTTTTTACATTGATCTTTATTTCAAATATGGATCCCTTTTCTCTGTACAGAGCTGAGATGCTCTAATAGAGGAATCAGAATTTTCTCTCTGCTCCATCAGCCAACTAATCTGACAGGCTCCTTATCTCAGCTCTCTGACATTTTAAACACTCATTATAGCTCAGTTCTATCTTACTGATAAGAATGTGGCTTAAATAAGTGTTTATGACTTCTTAGTAAATTAGAGAAAAGAGTTATTAGATGACTGGCAGAAAGTGAAAGTAAAATATGTTATTCACACAGCTAGACAGTTAACCCTTTGTGACAGAACAGCCAAATATTTTTAATAAAGACCAATTGAAAAAATTATTTTAGCCCAAAATTTGTAAAATGCAATCATAAAAAAAAAAAAATCTCCAAAGGGTTACATAGCCTTTTAGTACCTAGGGACCCTCAGCCATAGGCTGTGGAAGCATTTGGGAGCGTGCGCACCATATAATACAATGGTAGGCAACCTCCAGCACTCCAGCTGTTGTGAAACTACAACTCCCAGCATGCATACTTGCTCTGCTCTTCTAAGAACTCACATAGAAATGAATAGAGCATGCTGGGAATTGTAGTTTCACAACAGCTAGAGTGCGGACGGTTGCTGATCCCTGCTATGAGAGGTCATATCTGTGCCTGCATTGGGACAACAGTAACGCTGCATAAATTCATGTGTTTACCTGTTGGGTACCTGGAAAGTTAACTGAATACTAGGGGTCCCAGGACATGTGAGAGTGTCAGATAACTTACACCATCTAGCACTATCTCATAATTCTAATTAAGCAGCTACTGATGAAGGAGACAGGCACCCCAAAATGCATTTAGCATGTTACGCCATAACCCCGATAATTTTGAATGTCCCACCACAGTATTGCACATTGCAAGTATTGTGCATATATAACCTAGAGCAGCTTGGTAAAGCAAAATAAGTTGCTGGCTGCACAAGCTCACTCAAACCGCGGCTCCACCAGACAGAATACATGCCCAGTGACGACCACAGGACAATGTGAACAGCTGAGAGGAATGCTAAAGCGACACATGGATCGAGAGGATACACTGAGTAACCAAGTGTACAATCCTCACTATTCCCAGCATTTGCAGAATAATATCCACTGCACAAATATTTTTAATGGCTGAAATGGAATACAAAGTAGATGAAATATATTTGTGGACACAATTGACTGCCTTACCATACTGTGAATATGCCACTAATATACCAAAGTATGGCATGGATTATATCAGGTATTCAATGCAATATAAGATAAAGGCTCTAGGAAGTTTACCACCTACAAAAACATAATATTTTGATATTTTTGGAAATTTCATGAATTTTGGGGTATTATTTTTAACTAATTATTCTATCAGTATATTATGTGATGCATATTATTTATGGTGATTCTAATCCTCTATTGAATTGTATCAACTAAATTATGGTTTAGAGAGCCGACAATATTTATATCTACATATTTTGGTCTTTTTGTTACACTGGCACTTGTAACATAGTCAGGGAAGTCCACAGTTAGTGTATATCCATAATTAGAGGGTGTGCCACCAATAATAACTTTTGTGAACATTACTAACACCATGTTTAGCCTTATTCAGTTCTTCTAAGGATGTAGTACACAGAACTACTCTGGGTTGTTTCTTTTCTTTCTAGAAAGTCTAATGCTTGATTATGATAGAGGTTTGTGTGCAAAATATTTGAAAATGGTTCCTTATTCTCTAAACAAATACATATAACAGGAGAGCTGGAGTACCCTTTAAGCAACAATCATAAACCATTAAAGAACACATATAAAGCAACCAATTAAGTTTAACAATGACAGATCCATTTTGTTCATGATGGTCCCATCTATTTTAATCGCAAACTTTCTAGTCCAAGCAGACTGGCTTTATCAGGAAAGAACATGACCCCATTTTCTACTCTGCTTCTCTGAAGATGCGAGGTCATCCCCAAGTATTAGCCTTGATTTTTGTCTGCTCTATTAATCACAGGCTAGAATCACACTTTAGTCTCTCACTCTGAATGCTTGTTTGTAATCATCTTGGCATTATTAAGGAATAGAAAATGTTATTTCTGTATTTCAGTATGCATAGAGGAACTGTGTACAAGTATATAAAATGTAGGGATGAAAGATAAATCTAGCCTGGGCATCAAGCGTCAAAGATATACAATATGAAAACAGCAATGTATATGAAAGGTAGAGTAACAACAAGACCACCAGCAATATAAAACAGCAATCAATGCATATTACAAAAAAAAAAAAAAAATACATAAATACATAGAATTATTTTTATTATTAAAACATAAAAATAAAATTATTGTTTTGCAGTAGAATAAAAATAAATCATTCTAAAGTTTCACCTCTCCTTCTTTGGTAGATGGTGGTGGTTATATTATGTGGCAGGATTAATTGTGATGCTGATGAGAAATGGAAGAAAAAAAAAGTGTCTGAGACTGGTGGACCCTAAGCTATTAGAAGGGCAATTCAGCTGGATTTCTGCAGAGCTCCGAGATGATGACTGGAATTCCAATGAAGTGCTGCAAGGAAAACCAACGTCATTCCCGATTGCTCCCCTCCCACCACTTAATTCTTCATAGCAGTCCTTATTTCACTTCCCACTCTTTATGGAGATGTTTGTGAGCTTGCAAAAAGCTGATAAGTTAGAAAAAAAAAGAGTACTCTGTAAAACAAAAGAGACAGTGGAGGAAAACTAAGATGCTGCATGGCTTCCAACATGTTCATCAATCCAGTATGTATCTACAAACACAGCAAAGATGATGACTAAAAAATATATATATAATAGCCTTTTGAAAATATGATAAGGGATATGGCTTCGGAGATAGAAAACAGCTTTTATTACAGCAACAATGTTTTTCCAGATAGCTTTTTATGTAACAGGAAATTGTTAAAGAGGTTTTCCCTATCAACAGGAGGATGAGTCTGATTGATTGGGGTCCCACCATTGGACTGATGAGGACATCAGAAGGTTATTTCCATAAATCGCGCAGACATTTAATGGAACTGTAAAATGTATGCTTGACCGCTTCTCCATTTCAATTGTGGACATGGGACCTCCATTCTCATGAGCAGGGCTGCCATCCAAACACCCACACACAGCCCCACCCATATATCACGCCCATACCTCTTACATCCAAGGACGTCTCCCACACGGCCCTCCACTATGTAGTTCGTGCGTCACACTGCACCCCACTGAGTAATTTGCCCCACCAAGTTAATTTTGCCCCCACACAAGTTAATTTTGCCCCCACACAAGTTAATTTTGCCCCCAGACAGCCCTGCATTATGTAATTTTCCCCAAATGGTCCTCCATTATGTAGTTTGCCCGCCACACTGACCCCCCACTGACTAATTTGCCCCCTCACAACTTAATTTTGCCCCAGACAGCCCTGCATTATGCAAGTTGCCCCCACTAAGTAATTTGCCCCCACATGTCCCTCCATTATGTAGTTTGCCCGCCACACTGATCCCCACTGAGTAATTTGCCCCTCCCCCACAAGTTAATTTTACCCCCAGACAGCCCTGCATTATGTAATTTGCCCCCACACTAAGTAATTTTGCCCCCACACGGCCCTCCATGTAGTTTGCCTGCCACACTGGCCTCCCACTAAGTAATTTGCCCCCACACAAGTTTGCCCCCGTACTTGTGTCACTGATTCCGGCCAGCTCGCTCCTCAGCACTGGCTGGAGGTGCCCTTCCTTAACCCCTTAAGGACCGGGGTTTTGGGATTTTTGCGTTTTTGTTTTGCGCTCCCTGCCTTCCAAAAGCCATAACATTTTTATATTTCCGCTCACATAGCCATATGACGGCTTATTTTTGCGGGACAAGTTGTACTTTTTAACGCTACCATTTATTTTTGCATGTGATGTACAACGTTCGATTTGCGATAAAACTGACTGGTTAATTTTATTCTTCAGGTCAGTACGAATCCGGCAATACCTAATATGTATAGTTTTTCTTGCGTTTTGATAGTGAAAAAAAAAATTAAAAGTGGGAATTTTTTTATTTTATTTTTTTGTCGCCATGTTTTGACCCCTATAACTTTTTTGTAATTATGCGTATGGAGCAGTGTAGGGGCTCATTTTTTGCGGGGCAATCTGAACTTTTAATTGATACCATTATGGGGTGCGTATGATGTTTTGATCACTTTTTATTCATTTTTTTTTAGGAAATGAAGCGTCCAAAAATGGCGAATTAGCCATTTGGACGCTTTCTTTCCGTTTTTATGTTTACCGTATGGTGAATATTTTTAATATTATTATAGTATGGGCGTTTTCGCACATTGCGACACCCATTATGTGTAATTTTTTTATTTTTTATTTATTTTATTTTCATTTTGGGGAAAGGGGGTGATTTGAATTTTTTTTTTTTTTTTTTTTTTACCATAGGGAACTATAAGATGCAATCATCAGATTGCTATTCTCATATATTCCAATGCAATAGCATTGGAATATATGAGAAAATCGCATATTTCCTATGGAGCCTATTACAGTCATAGGCTCCATAGGAATACTGTGTAGTACCCTAGGTTTCATTCACAGAAACCTAGGGTACTACATGCATGCTCGGCTCCCCTTGTGGCCATCAGGGAGCCGAGCAAAACCGAAAGTGAAACTTTCGGTTTTGCTGTGATCAGATGCCGTGGTCAGGATTGACCACGGCATCTGAGGGTTAAATGTCCGCGATCGGCATCGCTGCCGGTCGCGGACATGAGCTGCGGGTGTCAGCTCGATGAATCAAGCTTTTACCCGCAGCTCGGGCGCCCGCTCCGTGCGGGAGCGGGCGCCATCTTTAAAGTGCGGACGAAGGGCGTACATGTACGCCCTTCGTCCTTAAGAGGTTAAATCCAGTCTTTGTGCATGGGCGTCCGCAGAAATTTTTCCAGGGGTGGGGGGGTGGGAGGGGCATAATTTTATTGACATCCATGCTCTGCTTGTTTCTGAGAATGTAATGAAGGGGAGGGGCGACGTGATGGAAAAGCTTAAATGTATATTAGAAGTGCCATAACAGGAACATATTGAAAATATTTATTTTTTGTGAACAACAGAAAACTGGTCAATTAAATAAAGGCTTTGGATCCGTGGGCTGGGCCAAGAGTAGATGGACGGGACGTGAATTAATATAAATAAAATTTAAATTTCATAACATTAAAGGTTTAGTTTACTTTAAGATAGAAACGCATAAAAAGACGCACCTAGGTTTTTGAGGAGAAAAATAAGAAACATTTTTTTATCCATAAGGTGTGCTTTTGGTGGGTTTTGAACTAATGGTGGCCTGTGGATGGCACTGTTTTGGGGGATCTGTGGATGGCACTGTTGTGGGGGGATCTGTGGATGGCACTGGTTTGGGGGATCTGTGGATGGCACTGTTGTGGGTGGGATTTGTGGATGGCACTGTTGTGGGGGATCTGTGGATGGCACTGTTGTGGGGGATCTGTGGATAGCACTGTTGTGGGGGATCTGTGGATAGCACTGTTGTGGGGGATCTGTGGATAGCACTGTTGTGGGGGGATCTGTGGATGGCACTGTTGTGGGGGATCTGTGGATGGCACATATATAGCATCTTATGCTATATATATGTCATCCACAGATCCCCAAGTGCCATCCACAGACCGATCCCCTAAGTGCCATCCACACTGATCCCCATAAGTGCCATCCACACTGATCCCCCATAAGTGCCATCCACACTGATCCCCCATAAGTGCCATCCACACTGATCCCCCATAAGTGCCATCCACACTGATCCCCCATAAGTGCCATCCACACTGATCCCCCATAAGTGCCATCCACACTGATCCCCCATAAGTGCCATCCACAATGATCCCCCATAAGTGCCATCCACACTGATCCCCCATAAGTGCCATCCACACTGATCCCTTATAAGTGACCCCTAACACTCAGCATTAATAGTGGTATAATAAAGCAAAGACCTTTTTTTCTTCAGAATCGCGCACACTCTGGGCCCAGTGCCGCCTCCTAGTTAATTTATTCACCTCACTTGAGGCTGACGTAATCTCGCGCAGTGCGTCTGCATGAGATTACGGCGCTTCTCTTCAATTATGTCAGCGCCAGTGAGGTGAGTAAATTAGCTAGGAGGCGGAGTTTCCTGTCGCAGCTCTGTGGGCCAGTCAAAGGTCCGCCGAGCCATATGCAGCACGCAGGACGTAGTTTGCACGTCATGCGACTTCAGTGATGCAGCCTATGCGGTCCCTAGCTCTGGGGTGGCAGCTGGGCCTATTTTAACGCAGGGGCCTGGAAATGCAGCTGCATCCGCTCCTACGTTAACTCAGTTCTCCAGGGCCCCAGGCAGGGCCGATTCCAGGTTGATGTGGGCTCTTGGGCGATAAAAGTCTCAGTGGTCCCCTTACACAATGATAACTCTCTGAGTACAGATAATATAGTAGATATCCCCTGCAGTCCTATGTAACTGCACAGATACTAGTGCTGATAATCTGGTAGTGTTACCTGCAGTCCTATGTAAAACTGCAGCTAACACTACTGTAGATCATGTGGTAGTGTTACCTGCAGTACTATGTAAAACCACAGATAACACTAGTGCTGATAATGTGGTAGTGTTACCTGCAGTCCTATATAAAACCACAGCTAACACTAGTGTAGATCATGTGGTAGTGTTACCTGCAGTCCTATGTAAATCCGCAGCTAACACTAGTGTAGATCATGTGGTAGTGTTACCTGCAGTGCTATGTAAAGCCACAGATAACACTAGTGCTGATAATGTGGTAGTGTTACCTACGTCCTTAGTGTGCCTCCCTGTTTCTCTCCCACGGACTCCATGCTGGCGGCGTTGCCTCCTCTTTCATCTTCTTCTTGCCCCGCACAGAACGTCCTGATGCAGCTGCGTCAAGACATAGGAACACTGTGGGCATGGTGATGGTGACACACACAGGGACAGACACCTGTGCGATCATCAACCAACTTTTATCTAATGTGTGGTCACCTTAAGGGGACATTAAAGGGAATTACACCTGTAGTTATACTCCAACCTTTTGTTACCTACTAATATGACTCCCACTGATTCCCAGTACTGAGGGGACATGGACCGGGGTTTAAAAGGAAATTATCTACATGAACCAGAAGGTGGTCTAAACTCTAACCTATTAGGCACTGGCTAGACTGTGGTATAGAGTCTAAGCAATGCCTTAGGCCTCATGCACACGGCTGTTATGCGTCCGTTCCATGCATTGGGGACAGCAATTTGTGGTCCCCAATGCACTGGCAGCATCAGTGCGGCGACCAGGACAGATCGAGAGCCATTCATCTTAAATAGGTCCATGATCCGTCTGCACCGCAAAAAAATAGAACATGTTCTATTTTTTTTTTTTTCGGTGTGGAGGCACGGACAGAAACACCACAGAAGCGCTCTGTAGTGCTTCCCATCCATGCTCCCGTTCTGTACTGCATCCCCCTGATTGCGGACCCATTCAAGTGTATAGGGGCCTCGTTCATGCGGGTGCATAACGGCCGTATGCGTGAGGCTTTAGACAGGCACAGGGACAGACAGACACACGAAGAGATGGACAGACAGACACGCGCAGAGACAGACAGACACACTCAGGGACGGACAGACAGACACGAGCAGAGACAGACAGACACACGCAGGGACGGACAGACAGACACACGAAGGGACGGACAGACAGACACACGAAGGGACGGACAGACAGACACACGCAGGGACGGACAGACAGACACACGCAGGGACGGACAGACAGACACACGCAGAGACAGACAGACAGACACACGCAGAGACAGACAGACAGACACACGCAGAGACTGACAGACAGACCGGCAGGGACAGGCAGACAGGCAGGGACACGCAGGGACAGTCAGGCAGGGACATGCAGGGACACGCTGGGATGGACAGACACACGCAGGGACAGACACACACACACAGGGGCAGACAGACAGAGACACACACACAGGGACAGACACACATACACCATGGCCCTCAGAATACACCTGGATCTGTGCTATAAACCCCTTAATTGCACCAAATTCCACTCCACATGAACGCCACTGCCCCTGAATGCTCCACCTGCCCCCTCATATATGAGCTGCCCCTCACCTGCTCTCCATGAAGCTCTGTGGACTCCAGGACTGCAGCACATCCTCCATCACTGAGCAGCCTGCAGGCACACAGCCCCTCCTCCTCCACAAGCTGCTGCTGCTGTCGGGGTTTGTCCATGTGACTATGAAGGAGTATGTGACCAGTGATGTCACAGACCTCCTTCTAGCAACTACATTCTACCCAAAGATCTGCCGAGACTCCAGCTATCTTGTTCTCAGAACAAGATGGCTGGGAGCCCGAGCCCTGGGAGGTAAGGGACAGGCTACAGAAGAGGGGAGGAGCACTGGGCCCCAGAGCCAGGCCCCTTACTGGGGTATGGGCTGTACCCCTGATGGCGTCCCTGCTCATGAGTGTGGGATCCCCAGTAGTAGGGAGGGTAAAACCACTTTAAAGTGCCTAAAATACAACATTGTTGGTTTGTGCCCTACGCAGTCAGATTTTTCTTCTTAAATAGTCTATAGTAGGATGTTGACATGTTAATTTAGTGCCAAGTTACAAGAACTTTATATAAAACTTTTCATCTCCATGGTGGCTCAGTGGTTAGCACTGGCATCTTGCAGCACTGAGGCCCTTGGTTCGAATCCGACCAAGGACAACATCTGCTTGGAGTTCGTATGTTCTCCCTATGTTTGTGTGGGTTTCTTCTGGGTACTCTGTTTTCCTCCCACACTCCAAAGATATAGTATTAGGGAAAGCCTCATTGGGTACAGCTTGATGCTAATGTCTGTCAAGCACTGCGGAATATGTCAGTAGTATATAAGTGCATAACTAAATAAAATAAATCTCCTTTAACCCCTTAAGGACGCATGATGTTCCGGTGCGTCATGATTCCCGAGTCCTTAAGGACCCATCTTTAAAAGTAAATTGCGGCGCTGCAGTGGTTAATCGGAACAGTATGCCTGCTAAAATCATTCAGCAGGCATCCTGTCATAATGAATGGTAACCCTGGCGCCGCCCATCAAGAGGCGGAGAGAGACGCCAGGTTTGATCACAAGCAGACCACTTACTTGTTGACAGGTGATAAGTGTTGGTCACATGCTCGCTTTGTGTATAATGTTGGAATACCTTCAGTAATTTGTACAATATGTAACAATAATAAGTTGTTTCACCGCAAGCATGAGTCAACATCTTATTTGTCATTAAGAATGTCATTCTGTGGTTAAAAACATACAATACTGTTCACATGCAATAGAAAAAAAACGCATGAATCATATAAATACACAAAATAGACATAAAGACAACTATGTTCGCACAAAAATGACCTTCATTCTTGGTTGCTGCAGGTCCCACTACTTCTTATTTGAACTATTTCAGTAGAAGTGCATAATTTCCTTCCTTAAATTGAGACCCATAGGGACTCTGGTATTTAATCTGAAAATCCAGAAAGCCTCCCTAAGGAGGATTTTTCTTCTATGGTCCCCCTTCCTATCTGGTAAGTTCACCTTTTCTATCACATAGCATTGCATAGAATTGATTTTCCGATTATGGGCTGAAATGAAGTGTTTGGCAACGTTAGATATATTTAACGCTGCGGGGTTCTGGACATAGTTCACATGCTCCAGGAAGCGATTCTTGAATTTGCGGGTTGTGCTCCCGATATACATCAAGTCGCAATCTGTGCAGATAATTGTGTACACCACTCCTGCAGTGTTGCAGTTTGTATAAGATTTAATTGAAAAAGTTTCGAATGATCGGAATTTTGGAAATTTGTTGTAACTTTGACAAAATTGCATGTTTTGCAGGGTGGTGTCCACATTTCGTAAAACCCTTATATAACAACCAACATCGAGGTATATTAGTCGATTTCTGAAATAAAGAAGGTGATAAGGTAGAAGATAGGATTGGAGCCCTCCTTGGTACAATTTTACAGCCCTGTCGCAGGACACTGTGGAAAAATTTGTCTTCATATAAAATTGGTAGGCAGCCCCTAATCAGATTACAGGTTTCTTTGAACTGGCGGCTATATGTTAGAACTAGAGTGGGTGTGCCCTCCTTAACTTTCTTATATCTGTTTGTCTTCTTGTTATTTTCATTTTTATCTTTATTTTGATTTTTATTTGGGATGGGACAACCCTCTAACCTGCTTTGGACATTGAGACCCTGATATTTGGCATTTGCGTCATGTGTTTCACGACCTGTGCCAAATAGTAATTCATCTCTGGATTTTTATTAGCAAGAACTCTTGCTCTATCCAACATCCACTTGGGGTAACCCCTGTTGGTGAGTCTGATGGTGATTGCCTCGCACTCTGCCAGGAAACCAATCTCCGTACTGCAGTTGCGTTTTGCACGAATAAATTCCCCACAGGGACACCCTTTATAACGTGGATGGGGTGGTGACTGGTGGCATGTAATATGGAATTACCTGCTACTTTTTTTCTAAATGTTTTAGTGAGTATTAATTGGTCAGGAATTCCCGTAGCGTTAAGTCCAGAAAATTTATCTCAGCGTTATCAAATATACATGTGAACCGAAGGTTGAAAATGTTATCATTAAGATAATTTTTAAAGTCCGGTATGGCAGACACATCACCCCTCCAGATAAGGAGCAGGTCATCGATGTATCTGCCATACCAGACCACATCATCCAACCATGGACAGTTCACATTGTAAATGTGTTTCTCCTCCCACAAAGCCATGGTGAGGTTTGCCAATGAGGCGAGAATTTCGCCCCCATCGACACCCCTCGTATTTGCAAATAATAAGTACTATCAAACATGAAATAATTGTGGGTAAGGAGAAATGACGTGACTTCCAAAGCATAGTCAATAAGTACGTCAGAAAAATCTGTGTATTTTTTAAGGTGATGTTCCATGGCTACGAGGGCAATTCTATGGGGGATTGAGGGGTACAGCGCTTCAACATCTGCTGTCACCCACTTATAATCTAACCGCCACTGGAGCCCAGCCATGGCACGTAATACATCCCCTGTATCTTTAAGATAACCTGGAATCCTTTTAACCAGGGGCTGCAACAAATTATCCAACCAATTACCCAGGTTTTCAGTCAAAGACCCTATACCCGAAACAATAGGGCGAATCCATACTTCTACCCCGTGATGTCACGGAGTGGGGGTATGGATATTTTTCAAGAGGTTATGGAGAGGGAACTCAGGGATTTACATAGGAGGACAGCACAAAATCAGGGAAACCAAAACCTAAGTGGGATTCATAGACAAGCATTGGAAGAACTACAGTCCATGGAGGAAATAGTAATTAAAATGGCTGATAAGGGGGGCTGTGTTGTAGTGATGGACAAAGACATGTATAGACAACAAATAAATGATCTTTTGAATGATTTGTCCACATACACGAAGCTACAAGGCGATCCTATTGCCAAATATCAGGTGGAATACCTGAATTTAATTCAGAAAGGCAAAACTCTAGATGTATTCAATGAAACGCAGTACCGCTTCCTGTGTGTGAACAACCCAATAACTCCTATCATGCATGCTTTGCCCAAAGTTCACAAACAACTCAGCCCCCCTCCCTTCCGCCCTATTGTTTCGGGTATAGGGTCTTTGACCGAAAACCTGGGTAATTGGTTGGATAATTTGTTGCAGCCCCTGGTTAAAAGGATTCCAGGTTATCTTAAAGATACAGGGGATGTATTACGTGCCATGGCTGGGCTCCAGTGGCGGTTAGATTATAAGTGGGTGACAGCAGATGTTGAAGCGCTGTACCCCTCAATCCCCCATAGAATTGCCCTCGTAGCCATGGAACATCACCTTAAAAAATACACAGATTTTTCTGACGTACTTATTGACTATGCTTTGGAAGTCACGTCATTTCTCCTTACCCACAATTATTTCATGTTTGATAGTACTTATTATTTGCAAATACGAGGGGTGTCGATGGGGGCGAAATTCTCGCCTCATTGGCAAACCTCACCATGGCTTTGTGGGAGGAGAAACACATTTACAATGTGAACTGTCCATGGTTGGATGATGTGGTCTGGTATGGCAGATACATCGATGACCTGCTCCTTATCTGGAGGGGTGATGTGTCTGCCATACCGGACTTTAAAAATTATCTTAATGATAACATTTTCAACCTTCGGTTCACATGTATATTTGATAACGCTGAGATAAATTTTCTGGACTTAACGCTTACGGGAATTCCTGACCAATTAATACTCACTAAAACATTTAGAAAAAAAGTAGCAGGTAATTCCATATTACATGCCACCAGTCACCACCCCATCCACGTTATAAAGGGTGTCCCTGTGGGGAATTTATTCGTGCAAAACGCAACTGCAGTACGGAGATTGGTTTCCTGGCAGAATGCGAGGCAATCACCATCAGACTCACCAACAGGGGTTACCCCAAGTGGATGTTGGATAGAGCAAGAGTTCTTGCTAATAAAAATCCAGAGATGAATTACTATTTGGCACAGGTCGTGAAACACATGACGCAAATGCCAAATATCAGGGTCTCAATGTCCAAAGCAGGTTAGAGGGTTGTCCCATCCCAAATAAAAATCAAAATAAAGATAAAAATGAAAATAACAAGAAGACAAACAGATATAAGAAAGTTAAGGAGGGCACACCCACTCTAGTTCTAACATATAGCCGCCAGTTCAAAGAAACCTGTAATCTGATTAGGGGCTGCCTACCAATTTTATATGAAGACAAATTTTTCCACAGTGTCCTGCGACAGGGCTGTAAAATTGTACCAAGGAGGGCTCCAATCCTATCTTCTACCTTATCACCTTCTTTATTTCAGAAATCGACTAATATACCTCGATGTTGGTTGTTATATAAGGGTTTTACGAAATGTGGACACCACCCTGCAAAACATGCAATTTTGTCAAAGTTACAACAAATTTCCAAAATTCCGATCATTCGAAACTTTTTCAATTAAATCTTATACAAACTGCAACACTGCAGGAGTGGTGTACACAATAATCTGCACAGATTGCGACTTGATGTATATCGGGAGCACAACCCGTAAATTCAAGAATCGCTTCCTGGAGCATGTGAACTATGTCCAGAACCCCGCAGCGTTAAATATATCTAACGTTGCCAAACACTTCATTTCAGCCCATAATCGGAAAATCAATTCTATGCAATGCTATGTGATAGAAAAGGTGAACTTACCAGATAGGAAGGGGGACCATAGAAGAAAAATCCTCCTTAGGGAGGCTTTCTGGATTTTCAGATTAAATACCAGAGTCCCTATGGGTCTCAATTTAAGGAAGGAAATTATGCACTTCTACTGAAATAGTTCAAATAAGAAGTAGTGGGACCTGCAGCAACCAAGAATGAAGGTCATTTTTGTGCGAACATAGTTGTCTTTATGTCTATTTTGTGTATTTATATGATTCATGCGTTTTTTTTCTATTGCATGTGAACAGTATTGTATGTTTTTAACCACAGAATGACATTCTTAATGACAAATAAGATGTTGACTCATGCTTGCGGTGAAACAACTTATTATTGTTACATATTGTACAAATTACGAAGGTATTCCAACATTATACACAAAGCGAGCATGTGACCAACACTTATCACCTGTCAACAAGTAAGTGGTCTGCTTGTGATTAAACCTGGCGTCTCTCTCCGCCTCTTGATGGGTGGCGCCAGGGTTACCATTTAAATATGGGTCACAATCAAACCATTTTTGTTACGACTAAGGACTAGACTGTCCGAAACGCGTAAACTACCAGCCACTGTGTGAACAAGAGTGTATACCGAACCCCGAATAAAGGAAGTTTTTATTGCAAAATTAGGTGCCGGAACCACTCCATTTTTTCTCCTGATTGCTGCAAGCTCTTCTCTTCAGGCTCCGAGCACCGGGATATGGCTGTCCTGGATGGGTGAGCTGGACTTTTGCACTTGTTACATCCCTGTCATAATGTCACAATGCCGAGGGGTCGCGACCCCCGGCATGACGGCGATCGCAGCAAACCGCAGGTCAATTCCGACCTGCGGTTTGCTGCGTTTCATCCATTGGGTCTCCGTTGACCTGATGAACCAGAAAGGGACTGTGATCGGTGGTGTGAGACACACCACCAATCACGAGTCTGAGCATTGAGGCGGCGGCGCTGTCCTCAGTGCTGATTGGTGCCGGGGAGAAAGGCGGAGATTTAAACTCCAGGCGCTCCTCTCTTCCCCTCCCCTTCCTGTTGCTGCTGCTGCCGTAGGACGTTCCCGGAGAGTTGCTGTGACCCCCTACCATCGGCACCCATCACACCCTCCAGGTAGGTCAGGGTCATTGAGGAGAGGCACGATTAGGTAGGGATAGAAAGGACAGTGAGTTGGGGGGGGAACTAACTTTTTTTACTGTTTGAGTGCCAGCACCCAAATCTAGCACTTAGCTGTGAGACCCTAGATCCACCCAGGGTGCTGCCACTGCACCCCCTGCCCCCTTCCCCTCTTTTTTTGCGTTCGCTGACTGTGGCCGGCACTCTATAGCATCCGGCCACTGTTAGCGCATTGGCCGCCCCACCGCTGATCAGCGTTGTACGTCAGCGAGTTAGAATTTATTTTTTATTTTTTTACACTTGTACATTTTTTTATTCTAGAGTACGCGAACACCCGTGGCCCCCACACATGCACATAGAATAAAGCTTTACACGCACATAAACACGCACACACATACGCATGGCCCGCCGGATGTTCTCAGCTGAGGAGGCATATTCCCATATGCTCTCCGACTCAGAGAGCCCCAGTGAGGATGAGGATAACCCCACTTTCCTCTTGTCATCCGCATCCGCCTCATCATCATCTGATGAAGATGAGACCCCAAGGCGGCGGAGACTCCGCCAGGCGGAGCCAGGGACCCTGTGGCCCACATGCTAGGGACCCTGTGGCCCACACCAGTGTGAGCAGCCCTGGGGTTCGTACTGGTTTCCCGGCCCACCAAATAAGCCCACTGGAGCCCCCTACCTGTGAACTTAACAAGTGTACCCCAGTGGACTTTGAGCCTGCGATTCCGGATTTTGTTGGCAATCTAGAAATCCAGATTCCCACAGTGGGCTTCAATGAAATTGACTTTTCATTTTATTTTATTTTTTCAGTGACCCATTGGTGAATCTGATGGTGGAGCAAACGAACCTGTACGCCCAACAGTTCGTTGCTCAACACCCGGGCTCCTTTTTGGCTAGACCCGGTGGCTGGACCCTGGTCAGTGCAGCCGAGATGAGGACGTTTTGGGGCCTCGTGCTGCACATGGGCCTAGTAAAAAAAAAAACAGTGCCAGGCTGTACTGGAGTGGGGACGTCCTCTACCAGACCCCACTCTATAGTATGGCCATGACACGTCCCCGGTTTGAGGCCACCCGGAAAAGCCTGCATTATGTAAATAATAAAGCATGTCCTCCCTGTAGTGATCCTGCCTATGACCATCTGTATAAGATACTGCCAGTCATCGATCACTTTGGGGCCAAATTTGCGCAGGGCTATATACCTGAAAGGGAGGTCGCAGTTGAGGAGTCTCTCGTTGCTTTCAAGGGGAGACTCATTTTCCGCCAATACATTCCCCCGGGTGAGGTGTGGCGTAAAAATGTACAAAATTTGTGAGAATGCCTCAGGGTACACTAACAAATTTAGTGTGTACGAGGGGCGAGATTCCCATATTGAACTCCTAGATGGTCCCCCCACTCTGGGTGTTAGCGGGAAACTCGTGTGGGACCATATGTACCCACTACTAGATAAAGGTTACCCTTTGTACGTGGATAACTTTTTACTAGTATGGCCTTGTATCAGGCCCTGCGCCATGATCTATGTTAGCTTGTGGGACCATGAGGAGAAAATCATTGCGGCCTCCCTACCTCCCCCTCCAGGTACCCTATCCCCAGGGGTAAGACAGCGTGCCCTTACCAGTGAAAACCTGTTGCTGGTCAGGTATAAGAACAAGAGGATGTCCTTATGCTGTCCACAATCCATGGTAACGGCATCTCCCCTGTCCCTGTGCGAGGTACCACGGCAATGGTCCTCAAGCCCGATTGTATCGTCGACTACAATCGGTATATGGAGGAGTTGATCTATCTGATTAAAACCAATCCAGAATTCCCCACAATCGGTACTATACTACATATCCAATCAACAGAAAAACAACCAATCAACAATATGTAGAAAAATTGTATTTTATTAAAGACATGATTAAACAATATACCATGATTCAAAAAATGTCTCAATTTATTACAAAAATACGTACAAAGTGAAAGACCACAAAAATATATTTAAAAATACATAAAACCACACAAAAATGGTCCGTGGGTCTAGGGTCCACTGAACTCAGGCGAGAAAATTAAAGACAGACATTCACCAATCTACCGACAGGTCATATAGGCAACAATCAATCGCAAAACACTAAGGTTTTATAATGGCTGAATGCCATGACCAATAACAATAAAGATTGGAGAACTATTGTCCACTATAACATAAAAGCATGAATGCTATACACACCTGAGTTCAGTCGCCACCAGATCCACAGACCAACCCCGACGCGTTTCGCCGTCCGCTTCCTCAAGGGGTTGCTAACTAATGGTGTCCACCCGTATCCTTATATACATCAAAGGCGGTGCCTCAATACTACATCCGGTTATATTTGCCCAATAACATGATCATTCCTTGGATTAAAAATAACAAAATCACCTGTGGCGAACCAATTATGTTTAACCAGGACCTGCCGATATGTCACATGATGTGCTACGTCATCTCCGGTGGTGTGTCACATGACCATACGTACGTCCGACGCACTGCACAGAGCGGCAGTGCATCGTCCGTCGGGTCACACCCATCGGACATGCGCACCAGATATCTAAATGTCCCGACGGCCATATTTAGAACTGGAATATCGTACATAATGCCCCATTGATTTACAAAATATATCCAAAGCTTGGAAAAAGACCCCAAAATACCATATAGATCACATTAAAACAATGTGAATATCAGAAAGTGATGCAAATAATTACACAAAATGTTTTTATAATAGTGACAATAAAAGTGTATAATATACCACAAAATCATGATAAAATAAAGTGACAAAAATACAAATACAAATAAATATAATATAAAACAACCAACATGAATCAAAGTGTACAAAATTCATAATAATAAAAATTTCTAAGTGTACATGATACATGATTAATAAAATTATTGACCCCAAAAAATACCAAACCACGCAGGAAAATGACGGCCCACGTCCGGATCATGGACCACCATAGACCATGCATGTATATACAATTGTGCAAAAGTTTATTGAAAACCATACCCATAATCAAAAACACCAGTGAATTGAAAAATATACTGTGTCTTTAAATAAAAACCAAGCTTCGATAAAAGTTCAGGAGTAGGAGATCATAAATTCTCCACATACTACGGTTAATTCCATATTTCATTCATCTCCAGTCATTACGTTAAATCATTATCCACATAATAGGGTAATACTCATCATACTGTATATCCTAAGGAATAAAAAGATGATATTAATAAAGCATATAAATAAACCAAATTATGGGCGGACACAACTCCAACATAAAATTAAAAACAATGTAAAACACTACAGAAATGATGCAAATGGTATCTTGTCATTTAGACCCTGTGGAATCTGACAATTCAATTTCACTATCCACTTGCTTTCAATTTGTTCAAGTCGGCGGAACAGATCACCACCCCTCACCCCCAAAGAGACTTTATCGATACCCCGAAACTTCAGGTCCCGCCAGCAGTTATTGTGGCACTGTCTGAAGTGTCGGGCTATCGGCTTTAGTTTACTGAATCTTCTCCACATCCCCTGCATCAATCTTGGCAGCTGCCCGTATGTCCTTCTGATGCTCCTGTATACGGACACGTAATTGTCTGGTCGTCATACCCACATATATGTGACCACATGGGCATGTTGCATAATATACAACACCCGACGTGGTACAATTGATAAAATGTACAATATTGTATGTGACTTCTCCAGACGAATCACAGAATGCAAGTGAGCAACGTATCAAGTGAATTGTTGGAATTGTTGATGGCACTCCTGGAATTTGTTCTTAGACATAACTATTTCGTTTTTAAGGATCGCCATTATTTGCAACTCCGTGGAGTTGCGATGAGCGCAACTTGCGCACCGTCATTCGCGAATTTATTTTTGGGATTCTGGGAACGCGAAATTGTGCAGAATCTAATGGACAGTGCGGACGGTGAAGTCGTATCATGGATGCGCTTCATCGATGACGTGCTGTTCATTTGGCAAGGCTCACGTGATGGGTTGGATCGGTTCCTAGGAAAGTTAAATGAAAACACCTGGAACATTAAATTAACTCATAATGTAAGTAATCAGCATATGCAATTTCTTGACATCAATATGAAAGTCTCCTCCTCTGGCTGTTTGGAAACAAACATTCATCGAAAAAGAAACTGCGGTGAACTCTCTCTGCATGCCTCCTCGTTCCATCCTGTCCACCAAAAGAAAGCTATTCCAATAGGGCAATTCTTGAGGGCTAAACGGGTCTGTTCAAATGATAAGGAGTTTGAGTTGGAAGCCCAAATATTAACGGAGCGATTTTTACAGAGAGGTTATAGTCCAAGTGATATACATAAAGGGTATGTGAGAGCGAAAAATACCCGACGGGAAAATTTGCTGACTCCCAAACCACGGAGGGAATCCTCAGAGACACAGACAGTGAGGATGATCACTAATTACAACACGCAGTGGCACAATATTAGGAAGATTTTCGCAAGATTCTGGCCGATCTTACGGTCGGATCCGGATCTTGCGAGGGTCTTGGCAGAAACACCTATGTTTGTGGCTAAAAAGAGTAAGAATTTGAAAGATCTTCTGGTAAAGAGCCATTATGTGCCACCTAGCTCTGGTTTTCTGTTTGGATCCAAGGGCCCCAAATGGGGTTCAGTAGCTTGTGGCCATTGTGTTTGTTGTAAAGTGATGGTAAAAGCTGATACATTCTGTGATTCGTCTGGAGAAGTCACATACAATATTGTACATTTTATCAATTGTACCACGTCGGGTGTTGTATATTATGCAACATGCCCATGTGGTCACATATATGTGGGTATGACGACCAGACAATTACGTGTCCGTATACAGGAGCATCAGAAGGACATACGGGCAGCTGCCAAGATTGATGCAGGGGATGTGGAGAAGATTCAGTAAACTAAAGCCGATAGCCCGACACTTCAGACAGTGCCACAATAACTGCTGGCGGGACCTGAAGTTTCGGGGTATCGATAAAGTCTCTTTGGGGGTGAGGGGTGGTGATCTGTTCCGCCGACTTGAACAAATTGAAAGCAAGTGGATAGTGAAATTGAATTGTCAGATTCCACAGGGTCTAAATGACAAGATACCATTTGCATCATTTCTGTAGTGTTTTACATTGTTTTTAATTTTATGTTGGAGTTGTGTCCGCCCATAATTTGGTTTATTTATATGCTTTATTAATATCATCTTTTTATTCCTTAGGATATACAGTATGATGAGTATTACCCTATTATGTGGATAATGATTTAACGTAATGACTGGAGATGAATGAAATATGGAATTAACCGTAGTATGTGGAGAATTTATGATCTCCTACTCCTGAACTTTTATCGAAGCTTGGTTTTTATTTAAAGACACAGTATATTTTTCAATTCACTGGTGTTTTTGATTATGGGTATGGTTTTCAATAAACTTTTGCACAATTGTATATACATGCATGGTCTATGGTGGTCCATGATCCGGACGTGGGCCGTCATTTTCCTGCGTGGTTTGGTATTTTTTGGGGTCAATAATTTTATTAATCATGTATCATGTACACTTAGAAATTTTTATTATTATGAATTTTGTACACTTTGATTCATGTTGGTTGTTTTATATTATATTTATTTGTATTTGTATTTATTGTCACTTTATTTTATCATGATTTTGTGGTATATTATACACTTTTATTGTCACTATTATAAAAACATTTTGTGTAATTATTTGCATCACTTTCTGATATTCACATTGTTTTAATGTGATCTATATGGTATTTTGGGGTCTTTTTCCAAGCTTTGGATATATTTTGTAAATCAATGGGGCATTATGTACGATATTCCAGTTCTAAATATGGCCGTCGGGACATTTAGATATCTGGTGCGCATGTCCGATGGGTGTGACCCGACGGACGATGCACTGCCGCTCTGTGCAGTGCGTCGGACGTACGTATGGTCATGTGACACACCACCGGAGATGACGTAGCACATCATGTGACATATCGGCAGGTCCTGGTTAAACATAATTGGTTCGCCACAGGTGATTTTGTTATTTTTAATCCAAGGAATGATCATGTTATTGGGCAAATATAACCGGATGTAGTATTGAGGCACCGCCTTTGATGTATATAAGGATACGGGTGGACACCATTAGTTAGCAACCCCTTGAGGAAGCGGACGGCGAAACGCGCGTCGGGGTTGGTCTGTGGATCTGGTGGCGACTGAACTCAGGTGTGTATAGCATTCATGCTTTTATGTTATAGTGGACAATAGTTCTCCAATCTTTATTGTTATTGGTCATGGCATTCAGCCATTATAAAACCTTAGTGTTTTGCGATTGATTGTTGCCTATATGACCTGTCGGTAGATTGGTGAATGTCTGTCTTTGATTTTCTCGCCTGAGTTCAGTGGACCCTAGACCCACGGACCATTTTTGTGTGGTTTTATGTATTTTTAAATATATTTTTGTGGTCTTTCACTTTGTACGTATTTTTGTAATAAATTGAGACATTTTTTGAATCATGGTATATTGTTTAATCATGTCTTTAATAAAATACAATTTTTCTACATATTGTTGATTGGTTGTTGATCTATCTGATTAAGTCCTTAAACCATATAATGCCATGCGGAAAACCCGGGTATGGTACAAAAAAATTGCGGTCTACTTGGTACAGGTTACCTTGTACAACGCTTTTGTACTATCCCGAAGCGCTGGCAGCACAGGGACATTCCTCCAATTCTATGAGGTAGTCCTCAAGGACCTGATTTTTTCAGACCGGGAAAGAGCAGGTTGGAGTACCTCGGGAATTGGAGGTGCCCGGATAGTCCCTGGCGAACATTTTCCAGGTGTGGTCCCCCATACTGGAAATAAGGGACAAACCCAAAAATGCAGAGTGTGTCACAAGAGGGGGATACGGAAGGACACCACCACTCAATATGACACTTGCCCCTTTCATCCGGGCCTCTGCATTATCGATTGTTTCAGGGAGTACCACACTTCCATGGAGTACTAAATTTTCAGTCCCAAACTATGGCTCTCAGACTTTGGAGACACGGAAACCATTTTTTTTTTTTTCCAAAAATGATATTAGTTTTAGTGCATGCAGGCATCCTCAAACTGCGACCATCCAGATGTTGTAAAGCTACAACTCCCAGCATGCCCAGACAACCTACAGCTATCAGGTTACAGCAGGGCATAGTGGGAATTGTAGTTTTACAACATCTGGAGGGCCGCAGTTGTCTCCAAATTCTGAAAGCTATACATATTGGGCATCACCACGTCCGTAAATATCTGCTCTATAAAAATACCCCATAAACTAATACCTCGGATAAACGGCGTCAAAAAAATCAAATAAAAACTATGTCAAAAATGCCATTTGTATTGTCACCTTGGATCCCAAAAAGTGTAATAGCGAGCGATTAAAAAGTCATATGCATCCCCAAATAACAAAAATGAGCCCCCACATTAGATAGTCGCCCAACAAAAAAAAAATAACTGTAGCTCCCAGGCTTTGGAGATACTAAAATTATTTATTTTTGTTCCTCAAATGATACTATAGTGTAAAATCTCTATAAATTTAAAAAAGTAGACATATTATGTATCGCGCATCTGTAAGAATCTTCCCAATAAAAATAATATTTTGACCCAACCCCCGAATGAACAGCGTTAAAAAATTATTAAAAACGTGTAAAAAAGCCATGTTTTGTCACCTAACATCACAAAAAGTGTAATAGCGAGTGATCAAAAGTCATAGGCACCCCCAAATAGTGCCAATAAAACCACCATCTCATCCCGCAAAAAATGAGCCCCTACATTAGATAGTCTCACAAAAATAAAAAACTGTAACTCCCAGGCTATGGAGATACTAAAATTATTTATTTTTTGTTCCTCAAATGATACTATAGTGTAAAATCTATATAAATTAAAAAAAAGGAGACTTATTATGTATCACCACTTCCGTAAGAATCTGCCCTATAAAAATAACATTTGACCCAACCTCTCGGATGAACAGCCTTAAAAATATAAAATAAAAACGGTGCCGAAACACCAATTTTGGGCAAAAATTCCCAACTGAATCAATTTTTTCCGGTAATAAAGCAAGGGTTAACAGCCAAACAAAACTAAATATTTATTGCCCTGATTCTGTAGTTTGCAGAAACACCCCATATATGGTCGTAAATGGCTATATAGCCCCACGGGCATAGAAGAAGAGGAACGCCATATGGTTTCTGGAAAGCAGATTTTGATGGACTGGTTTATTTACACCATGTCCCATTAGAAGCCCCCTGATGTAGCCTAGACTAGAAACTCAAAAGAGACCCCGTCTAAGAAACGACACCCCTCAAGGTATTCAAAAATTACTTTACAAACTTTGTTAACCCTTTAGGTGTTCCACAAAACTTGATGGCGAATGTAAAAACAATTTTAGAATTTAAATTTTTGTTACCTTGCCTCAAAAAAGTTTAATATAGAGCAACCAAAAATCATATTTAATCTAAAATAGTACCAAAAACACTACCACCTTATCCTGTAGTTTCCAAGATTGGGTCACTTTTATGGAGTTTCTACTCCTTCTAGTCCTGCAAAATCTGCCTTCCAAAACCCATATGGCGTTCCCCTCCTTGTATGTCCTCCCATTTGGCCAAACAGTAGTTTAGGACCACTAAAAACTACAGAATCAGGGCAACCCATATTGAGTTTTGTTTGGCAGTTAACCCTTGCTTTTTCCTGGAAAAATGGATTATAATGGAAAATTTTCAAAAAATTTTAAATTCTGAAATTTTATCTCCATTTTCCATTAAGGCCCTATTCACACATCCGCAAGTGTTTTGCGGATCCACGGAGCCGCGGATCCGCAAAACACGGACACACCGGCAATGTGCATTCCGCATTTTTGCAGACCGCACATTGCCCGAACTCCATAGAAAATGCCTCTTCTTGTCCGCAATTGCGGACAAGAATAGGACATGCTCTATTTTTTTGCGGAGCCGCGGACCGGAAGATCGGCGGCGCGCTCCGCTAAATCGGATGCGGAGAGCACAGTGTGTGCTCTCTGCATCGTTCCCGGCCCCATTCACAGTCAATGGGTCTGCATGTATTCCGCAAAATTGCGGAATACATGCGGACTACATTGCGGATGTGTGAATAAGGCCTAACTCTTGTGGAACACCTAAAGTGTTAACGACGTTTGTGAAATCAGTTTTGAATACCTTGAGGGATGTAGTTTCTGAAATGGGGTAATTTTTGGGTGGTTTCTATTATGTAAGCCTCGCAAAGTGACTTCAGACCTGGAGTGGTCCATAAAAAGTTGGATTTGGCAAATTTCCGAAAAATTTCAAAATTTGCTTCTAAATTTCTAAGCTATGTAACATCCCCAAAAATAAAATGGCATTCCCAAAATGACCCAAACATGAAGTAGACATATGGGGAATGTAAAGTCATCACAATTTTAGGGGGTATTACTATGTATTATAGAAGAAGAGAAACTGAAACTTTGAAATTTGCAAATTTTTCAAAATTTTTGATAAATTTTGTATTTTTTAATGCAAAAAAAATTAACTTTTTTTGACCCCATTTTAGTAGTGTCATGAAGTACAATATGTAACAATCTCATAACGGCCTGGGTAAGTAAAAGCGTTTTTAAGTTATTCACACATAAAGTGACACTGGTCAGATTTGCAAAAAAATGGCCAGGTCATTAAGGCGAAATAGGGAAGAGTCCTTAAGGGGTTAAAAGGGGGTTCCAGCTTCAGAATACTGATGGCCTATCATAAGGTGATTTTTAGCACCCCCAGAGATCAAGTGTTAGAGGGGCCACGGCACTCATGTGTGCGCTGCAGTCTCGTCAGTGTTTAGCTGCACATTCTATGTTGATAAGGATGGTGCTGTTGCTCTTTGCTTTGCACCATTAACTATCTCCAACTCAGGGGCTTGGTAATTACTATCGAAGTGCTGAGTGTGCCTTTTTATGTTAAAATATAACTTTTATTTGAAATAAATTAATAAGTGAATAAGGTGAGGTAATGTAATTAAATCAGAGCACTGAGAAGGGTAGAGTATCCTGGTTATTTCTACTATGAGATTAGGGTCTGCTGTAAATAGCGGTCTCCTGTCTGTTACTCTAGCTTGATAAAGCTTTCCCTAACAGCCCTAGTCTTTAGGCGGGAAATAGCTAGCATGGCTGTATGTTGGAGCACCCGCCCTGAAAAGAGCAACCCCTAGCCTCTGGATACCTTGGACCTATACTCAGTCTCCCTTTTCTCCTGCTCAACTGCTTGTCCTAGATTGCTTCAACGCGTTTCGCCTAATTACTAGGTCTCCTCAGGAAGCGGTACATGTAGAAATGGCAAATAATTATTATCCGGCAGTGGCAGCATACTAATGTACTTACCATCCTTATAAAGAGGTATATGTGGCCGCCTCATCCTCCTACGTCATCACGTCTGGGCGAGCAGGGGCGGGTCACAAAGTGGAATACTGCTCGTGATTTTGCTTGTCGGTGTTCCGGAATTTTTTGCTACCCGGAATTTTTTGCTACCCACGTCACTTCCGGTAGTGACGTGAGAGGCGCGTCTCTCATCTCGGCTGCTGATTGGTCTGCCGAGCGGTTTGTCGGCACAGGCGAGGACGGTTCACCCATGATGTGAACGCGCCTAAGGTAGCATAAAATTACGGCCACTGCGCATGCGCTGTATCAATATGCGCCTAGTCCAGTTATCTATAAAGTTTAACAAAATACAAATATCTCCCTTTTTTCTCCGTCATTTGTATTGTTCATGTTCATCTATATGACTCCAAATGTTTTGCTGGTGACCCCATTCAGATCCCCCACTGTCAACATCCACTTCGACACCGCTGTAACCAATGACTGGCTGCAGCAGTCACTTGCCCTTATTGTGTCAAGTCCATTGGTCAGGTAATACAAGGGGTCCAGGTCAAAGCAGATGCTGACAGCTGGGAAACCTCAAAGAGTCAGTGGCAATTGGGCATCAAAGGTGCGGTACTCAGCAGGGTGAAGTCTGCTCAACCTCCCTCACCCCACATGGCATCAAAGCACCTAATAGGTGGGCTGAACACCTGGGTTCACAATCAGTGTCTGCAGGTCACCCCACTAGCCTCCACTTCCCCTGTGTTACATGCTGGCAATCCCCTGTCCAAGACGCAGGCCCGGATGCCTCCCACCATGCACCTGGAACTTCGCAAGCACCATCAGCTGGCACATCCACTTCTGTGTCCCAGCTCAGTGTGCCGATGTCTATACCCCAGGCCTTTGAATGAAAGCGCAAATACTCAGCCATCCACACACAGGCCATACCACTAAATGCGCACCTTTCAAAATTGCTGGCCCTGGACATTAGACTTGTGGACACAACAGCCTGATGATGGCAGCCGTCCCGTGTTACTTTGTTCCCAGCCATCAATATTTTTCACGGTGTGCAAACCCAACCTTACACAGCTGGACCTTCCTGACCAATGCAGTTATTGGGAAGGTCCACTTAATGACTGACACATGGACATGGGTGAACATTGTGGAGGCCGGGAGCGAGTCGTACCCTGGGATGGCACAGGTGCTACCGACGCCAAGGATTGCGGGCTGTACTTTCAACAGGATGTTCGCCACTACCCTACCCCCCTTCTCCTCCTCTGCTTACACCTCTGAATTATCATCTTGCAGCACCAGTCAGCCATCAGTCAGTAGCTGGAAGCAGTGTAGCACTGCAGTGGGGAAGAGGCAACAGGCCGTGCATAAACTGATCTGCTAAGGTGACAAACAGCACACTGCTGCAGAGCTGTGGCAGGGGATAAGGGACCAGACTGAGCTGTGGCTCTCACAGCTAAACCTACAACCAGGCATGGTTGTGTCTGAAAATTGCTGTAACTTGATGGTGGCTTTGAAGCTCGGCAAGCTCAAACACGTACTATGCCTAGCCCATGTGTTCAACCTAGTGGTTTAGCGGTTTCTCAAAACCTACCCCAATTTGCCTGAGCTACTGGTGAAGGTGTGCCGTGTGTGTGCCCATTTCCGCAAGTCATCGACAGCTTCCTTCAGTCTGGCAACGCTGCAGCAGTGCTTGCAATCGCCAGCTCACCGTCTGTTGTGCGACGTGAGCATGCCTGGAACTCTTTACGTTCTACATGTTAGCCAGGCCTTGTAAGCAGCAGAGGGTAGTAGTGGAATACCAGCTGCAACATGGTCGCCGCCTTCCCAGTCAGCTTCCACTCTTCACAAGCGATGAGTGGGCATTGATGTCTGACCTCTGTGAGGTTTTAAGAAACTTTGAGCAATCAACACAGATGGTAAGCGGCGATAATGCTTTTATCAGGTTAACAATCCCACTTCTGTGTCTACTCTATCGTTCGCTGCTCACAATTAAAGCGGACGCTTTGCATGGGGAAGAGATGGAAATGGGGGAAGACCGTACACAGGATGATAGCCAGAACACCCTCATTTCGTCTTCTCAGCGCGAATTGGAGGAGGAGCCGGAGACAGTTGCCTCCGCTAAAGAGGGTAGTACCCATGGAAGTTTTATTCCCTCTGTTCAGCATGGATGGGTAGAAGAGGAGTAAGAGGATGAGGAGATTGAGAGTCATCCTCCTGATAAGGACAGCAAAGTCTTGTCCTTTGAGACTTTGGCACACATGGCTGACTTTATGTTAGGCTGCTTTTCCCGTGACCTTCGCGTTGTACGCATTTTGGCTAACACCGATTACTGGTTGTTCACCCTTCTCGACCCCCGCTACAAAGAGAACGTCTCATCTCTCATTCCTGTGGTGGAGAGGACAAGCAAAATGGTGCTATACCAGAGGGTCCTTGTGGAAAAATTGCTCCAAACATTTCCAGCTGACATGCTGGCTGCAGAGTACGTAGTTCCTTGGTCAACCGAGAGAGGAGGAGAAAACACAGCAGTTCCAACAGAGGCAGGGCAACACTCTCCAAGGCCGGGGACAGTTATATGACATCCTGCCAGGACCCTCAACCTGATGCGCGGCCGAGTGTCACAAGGAGAGAAAAATTTTGGAAGATGGTGAAGGAGTATCAGCGTCCTCAGTGATCCCTCTGTGCCTTAAAACTATTGGGTGTCAAAGCTGGACACATGGCGCGAACTAGAGCTCTACAGGTGCTGGCCTTCCCTGCCGCCAGCATTTTGTCAGAGCGTGAATTTAGTGCTGCTGGGGGCATAATAACTGCTAAGTGCATCCACCTGTCAACTAAAAATGCTGACCGGTTGACTCTTATAAAAATGAACAAGGCCTGGATTGCCCCTGACTTCTCTACTCCACCAGAGAAAAGTGGCTGGACATATAGGCGCTCAAAATGTGGCTTTTATGGTGTATTGAATACACTGTATTCCCATGCACCCCTTCCACCACTAGAAAGGGTATATGGTTCAATCTCCCTTTTCTCGTCCTCCTCCTCCATCATATCAACATGCTTATTAGGCTGCCCTCGCTCCTAATGTTTTAGAGGGTCAGCTCAGCAGAGGGCCCTCACCTATTATGTTTTAGATGGTCACCAGCAGACCCAAACCCATATTATTTTTGAGGGTCACCAGCAGGCCCTCAACCATAATGTTTTTGAGGGTCACCAGCAGGCCCTCAACCATAATGTTTTTGAGGGTCACAAGCAGGGCCTCAACCATAATGTTTTAGAGGGTCACCAGCAGGCCCTCACCCATAATGTTTTAGAGGGTCACCAGCAGGCCCTTGCTCCTAATGATTTTGAGGGTCACCAGCAGGCCCTCGCCACTAATGTTTTAGATGGTCAGCTCGGCAGCAGGCCCTCACCCCTTATGTTTTAGATGGTCAGCTCAGTAGCAGGCCCTTACCCCTAATGTTTTAAATCAGGGATGCTCAACCTGCGGCCCTCCAGCTGTTGTAAAACTACAACTCCCACGATTCCCTTCTGTAGAATGATAGCTGTAGGCTTTCAGGGAATGATGGTAGTTTTGCAACAGCCGGAGGGCCACAGGTTGAGCATGCCTGTTTTAAACGGTAAACGGTCAGATCTGCAGCAGGCAATTGCCCCTAATGTTTAAGATGGTCAGATCAGCAGCAGGCACTCGCCCATAATGTTTTAGATGGTCAGCTCGGCAGCAGACCCTCGCCCATAACGTTTTAGATGGTCAGCTCGGCAGCAGACCCTCGCCCATAATGTTTTAGATGGTCAGCTCGGCAGCAGGCCCTCCCCCCTAATGTTTTAGAGGGTCACCAGCAGGCCCTTGCTCCTAATGTTTTTGAGGGTCACCAGCAGGCCATCAATCATAATTTCAAGGGTGTGTATCATGCCCTCCTTTATGTGTAATAAAGGGTGTATTGTAGTGCCGTTTCCTTGTAATTTTTGACAGCCCTTTCACCAAGTGCATAGGCTTTATGAGTGTAGAAGTCCCACTAGCTGAACAATTGTACCACAATGTGAATGAGGCCCTCCTTTATGTGATATACAGGTTGTATCGGAGTGCCTCTTCCTTGTAATATTTGACAGCACTTGCACTTTATATACAAGTAAACAAACAGGCACAAATGTTTCCTAACAATTTTTCCTCTAAAATTGATTTTATCTTCGGTTTTGTTCGCATTATTGTCAGACTGTAAAAGTGGTGTACTACTAGGACAAGATCATTCCCAGCAGCGACTAGTGATGAGCGGGAGGTGTCATATTCGATTTTGCGGATATTCGATTGAATATTCGTCGAAATCGAATATTCGTCATTATTCTATATATTGCGAATATTACGTGAACTTATATTCGCATCGCGAATTAAACTTACAGCTGAGTTCCTAATGTTTGTCACTTGTATTGCTAGAACTGACGAAGATAACGAATATCACAAATATAGCACTATATTCTCAATCTTCGTTATATTCTAGCAATACAACCATTAGGAACTCAGCTCTAAGTTGAATTCGTCATGCGATTAATATAACCTGTATTACTCGCATTGCGAATTTAACTTGGAGCTGGGTTCCTAATGGTTGTATTGCTAGAATATAACGAATATCACGAATATAGCGCTATTTTCTCAATCTTCGTTATAGTCTAGCAATACAACCATTAGGAACTCAGCTCTAAGTTGATTTCGCAATGCGAGTATATGTTCGCATTGGGAATTCAATTTAAAGCTGGGTTTCTAATGGTTGTATTGCTAGAATATAACGAATATCGCAATGCGAATAATTTAGGTTATATTAATCGCATTGTGATTACAACTTAGTCAAATTTGTGAGATTGTGATTTTCACGTCCGACAGTACATTTTAGCATGGAGGCTTTCTCATTGGGATGGTGACTCTCCATGCACACAGGAAGTCGGCAGAAGCGGCAACGGGCATTAATTGGAGCAGGCAGGGAGCCAGGAATCCTCCGGACAGGTAAGAACAGATTTTGGGAAGTGGGAAGACAACCAGAGAGCAACAAAGATTAACATCAAAAAAAAAAAAGAATATTCGAAATTGCGAATATATAGCGCTATAATCACAATATTGGCGAATTATCAAAGTTGCTATATTCGCAATAAAAATTTGCTATTCGAATATTTGCGCTCAGCGACCTGGGAGTCCAAGATGCATCCAGACATCCCATGTTGTTTCCGAACCATTTTAGTGGTGTTTCCATCAATTTTTGACCTTTTACTGTGAACCAGACACCCTCCCCTCTTCAGAGCAGGGGGTGCCTGGTTTAATGCTCGAGTTCTCTCATTGACTTCCATTGTGCTTGGGTGCTCGGTAGAGCACCCGAGCATCCTGAGGTGTTCTACTCAGGCACCCGACCTCCTGAGCACTTTGGTGCTCGACCAACACTAGAGGTTAAGAATAAGAAAAACATACATTTGTTCAAGCACTGATATTGTTTATATGAATGTTTTTTTACCTGTACTTTACTTCTATACAGTTAAACTTCTAAATTACAGTATAACTGAAATGCAGCCATCTGGTGCTACCTTTTGTTTTAGTACACGATGTTTGAAGTACACAAAAAAGGAAGGAAAATTAAAGCTATCATTAAAATAATGGCATATAATGCATATGTCATATCCAGTCTCTGAAAGCCTAGAATGAAGCATTTAGGATGCAACAAACCACATCACTCAGTAATGCCATCTGTCATCAGGTAGAGTCTTAAAAGCGATATACAGACGTCAAAAATGATTGAATTCTGTTTTTACCCAAGGGAAGAAAAATGCATAAACATTGGTCTGGACTCATTTGTGTTACTAAGAAGAAATTAAAATGTATAGAGGGTTTCCAGTCTTTCAGTTATAAGAGGAGTAATATGCAGTTAATAGGCAAATTTAATAGGAATCTTAATGGGCAGTAATGAATATTATGTACCATGTCAGGAGATATAAAATGGACATGTGGATAAGGAGGAGAAAGGTCTGTACTTGCACTTCCAAAAGCTCCAGTAGGAAGACCATTTGTGCCCATAATGGTATGAAGGAAGTCTTCTTCCTAAACATCTCATCACCACCATGTAATATGGCTCACCCAGATGTTTCCACCATTTAGCATGGCTCATCTCCGTATTTGCCCTGTAGATTGAATGTGTAAACTCTCATTGATTTCGGCAGGGCAAGCTGACCAATGTGTGCGAGGGCTCCCAAATCTTCCTTGACAGATGATGTTGGGAGAAAGAATGATCAGCAAAGGTAAATTCCAAAGCCTGATCTAGAGATGAGCAAATTTATTTTAGGTTTGTTTTGGTCCGATTAGTCTGAAATTCATGAGAATAGAGGTCATCTCATTCTCATGAATTTTTGAAAACTTCAGGTTGAATTCTAATTCTTAGAACAGTTTCGCTGAACTATAGCCCAATTCTTTTGTTCTGGCAGAAAGCTGCTTAGGCAGGGAGCTGAATCTCCTTAAAGAGACCAATCCTGTATGAAAACTTACTGGATGTACTCCATGGTATGGAGACCTACTGGATATGCTCCATGGGACATAGACATGTCAGAAGAGCTGACAGGTCATCTTTAAATGTGTGATTGCCTGAATCCACCACTAGAGGGTTTCAGAGATGGATTTAGGCTAGGTCTACATGACGACATTTGTTGCACGAAATTTTGTCGCATTAATGTCGTGCAGCAATTTTTATAATCGTAGTTTATGGTGTCGCATTGTGACATGCGACATGCTGCGACTGCGACATGACAGTCGCAAAAATCCATCCAAGATGGATTTTTCTGCGACTGTCTCAGTCGCAGCATGTCGCAATGCGACACCATAGACTACCATTATAAATATTGTTGCGTGACATTGGTCAACTTGAATGGGTCCGACTGTCTGCACCCCAAAAAATAGAAAAGTTCTATTTTTTGCGGCGCAGAGGCACGGCCAGAAACACCACGGAAGCACTCCGTAGTGCTTCCGTGGGGTTCTGATCTCTGCTTACGTTCTGCATCTACGTGATTGCGGTCCAATTGAAGAGAATGGGTCCGCATCCATTACAATGGCCGTGTGCATGAGGCCTTACATTTATAGAGGTCCGACCCGTGGCATCCGTGCTAAACAGCTGTTTGAAGGTGTGCTGCAACCACTTCAGTGTTCACAATGGGTTTCAGGTCAGTTCATACTAGTCAGAATGTCATACTTTTTGTAGCCGCTGTTCTGAGTATTGCAACTTTATCCCATTCAAGTGAACTTAATTCCATTGCAGAGTTAGACCCTCACTGATCTAATTGTAATGGATAGGCCATCAAGTTTACAAAGCTGGAAAACTACTTTAAGGCCTCTTTTACACGGTCGTCAATAATGCCATAAGTATAGAAAATATTCTGATGCTTATGCTATGCTTATTTTGCAAATTTGAGATTCTTCTGCCAAATGTCAAGGCGATCTCTATAAGAAGGGAACCTAACACTAAATAATACCTGGTATGTGCCATAATGGCCACCATAAGAAAAATTTTGAAGTTGTATTGAGCTGGAGGTGCGGCTGACTCCTGTTGGTCTTGCACCCCTGACTAGCCTGTCTGCCCCATAGGCTGATTTTGATTAGAGTAAGTATAAAGCTGCAGTCTGCTTTCATTGTATTTATTAGAAGCCATTTGGCACGAAGAGAAGTATATAATGGGCTCAGCATGCATGTTGGTACCTGCATTCTTGGATTTAATTGAGGCTGTTATGGCACCAAAAATGGTAAAAAGCAGAGTGGACCAAGCATGCATGTGGAACCTGCACTCCCTGAATTTTATGGTGGCCATTAAGGCACATAACAGGTAGTATTTAGTGTTAGGATCCCGTCTTATAGAAGATCGTCTTGACGTTGGCAGACGGGCTCAAACAATTTTGTACAAAATGTATTTGACAAGAATCTCAAATTTGCAAAATAAGCGTAGCATTAGCCTAAGAATGTGTTCTATAATTATGGCATTATTGTACTTTATTTGTGTTTTCAGAGTGCTGTGGCATTGTCCTTTTTTAATTTGTGTTTTTAGCCATGGCAGCTTGAACCCGCATATCTGAGATGTGCTGACTGACCCCCTATTTTTGCAGTTGTACTAGAGCTGGAGGTGGGGCTGACTCCGTTGGCCTTGCACCCCTGACTAACTTGTCTGCCCCATAGGCTGATTTTAATTAGAGTAAGTATAAATCTGTAGCCTGCTCTCATTGTATTTATTGGAAGCCATTTGGCACCAGGAGATGTATAGATGGGCTCAGCATGCATGTTGGTACCTGCATCCCTAGATTTAATAGAGGCCGTTATGGCACCAAAAATGGTAAAAGCAGAGTGGACCCAGCATCCAGGTGGAACCTGCACTCCCTGAATTTTATGGTGGCCATTATGGCACATAATAGGTAGCATTTAGTGTTAGGTTCCCGTATCACAGAGATCGCCTTGATGTTTGGCAGACGGGCCCAAATCATTTTGTACAAAATGTATTTGCCAAGAATCTCAATTTTGAAAATAAGCGTAGCATTAGCATCAGAATGTTTTCTATAACTATGGCATTATTGTACTTTATTTGTGTTTGCAGAGTGCTGTGGCATTGTCCTTTTTTTAATTTGTGTTTTTAGCCATGGCAGCTTGAACCTCGCACATTGAGATGTGCTGACTGGACCCTTTTTTTGCAGTTGTACTAGAGCTGGAGGTGCGGCTGACTCCTGTTGGTCTTGCACCCCTGACTAGCCTGTCTGCCCCATAGGCTGATTTTGATTAGAGTAAGTATAAAGCTGCAGTCTGCTTTCATTGTATTTATTAGAAGCCATTTGGCACGAAGAGAAGTATATAATGGGCTCAGCATGCATGTTGGTACCTGCATTCTTGGATTTAATTGAGGCTGTTATGGCACCAAAAATGGTAAAAAGCAGAGTGGACCAAGCATGCATGTGGAACCTGCACTCCCTGAATTTTATGGTGGCCATTAAGGCACATAACAGGTAGTATTTAGTGTTAGGATCCCGTCTTATAGAGATCGTCTTGACGTTTGGCAGACGGGCCCAAACAATTTTGTACAAAATGTATTTGACAAGAATCTCAAATTTGCAAAATAAGCGTAGCATTAGCCTAAGAATGTGTTCTATAATTATGGCATTATTGTACTTTATTTGTGTTTTCAGAGTGCTGTGGCATTGTCCTTTTTTTTAATTTGTGTTTTTAGCCATGGCAGCTTGAACCCGCACATTGAGATGTGCTGACTGACCCCCTTTTTTTGCAGTTGTACTAGAGCTGGAGGTGGGGCTGACTCCGGTTGGCCTTGCACCCCTGACTAACTTGTCTGCCCCATAGGCTGATTTTAATTAGAGTAAGTATAAATCTGTAGCCTGCTCTCATTGTATTTATTGGAAGCCATTTGGCACCAGGAGATGTAGAGTGGGCTCAGCATGCATGTTGGTACCTGCATCCCTAGATTTAATAGAGGCCCTTATGGCACCAAAAATGGTAAAAAGCAGAGTGGACCCAGCATCCAGGTGGAACCTGCACTCCCTGAATTTTATGGTGGCCATTATGGCACATAATGGGTAGCATTTAGTGTTAGGTTCCCGTATCACAGAGATCGCCTTGATGTTTGGCAGACGGGCCCAAATCATTTTGTACAAAATGTATTTGCCAAGAATCTCAATTTTGAAAATAAGCGTAGCATTAGCATCAGAATGTTTTCTATAACTATGGCATTATTGTACTTTATTTGTGTTTGCAGAGTGCTGTTGCATTGTCTTTTTTTTCTCTGTGTGTAACCACATAAATCCAGATCACTAGTTCAGCTTCCGTTTTCTTATACATAGAAAATAAAGTTCTTGGGCTGCAGAATGCTGGAAAAGCTATTTTTCACAGATTCGCTCATCTCTCGCAGTTATATTACCATCCTATATGTATAGTGTGCACTTATGTATATGTAATTGTATATGTGAGTTTTGTATGTATATATGGCTATGAACAGATTCGAAAAGTAGCCTCGAAAGTAATGTTTTGTGTATAGTGTGTTCTCTAACTGACCACCCATTTGCCTGTTCCCTGCCACATATCCTTCATGTGTGCTACCGAAGAACTCAAAGATAATATGCTGTGTGCAATAATTATATAAAAGTCACAATGCATTTTGCAGTGTTCAGTTCTGTAAGTGTCTGTGTTCATTACATTAATGGAACTATCCAGACTTTGCAATGGGATGACTGCTATCTGGACCTCTTTATTTGAGCCGTGATGTCATGTATTTACCACAGAAAACCTTAGTTTAAGCCAGAGGTGTCTTCTCTCTTGATGACTGAATACATCTGTGGGGGAAGCCTGCAGGCTCATCAGCTGCTTGTACTAGCTCATCATTAGCAGGTGTTGCCCTGGCAATGGAAAAGAAAATGTGTGGGTTTAAGGAAATTTCAAAGCTTTCGAATTGCGGGGGAAATAACAGCTTTGGAACCTGAGCACAGAATGAGGTCACATCGCCATCTAGTGTTAGCTACTAATATTTCAGGGTTTTTAGGAGTATGAACTGTAGCAGATACATATTATTCTGCATGCACCAAAGTAGGAAATATTCATTTTACAAACAAAGAACACCTCATGTAATACTACAAATTTCAGGGTAACTTTACATTAAAAAGCTATGGACACCTTTGAACCTATAAAATAGACTTACATTTTTATTGATTTTTTCTATATATTTTTTCATATTTAGAGTTTGAGTGAAATGAGTATTACACTCACCGGTAATCTGATTTCCTGGAAGTCTCCATGACAAGACATCCTGAGTTAAGATTAGATGTCTTTTTTAATATATTTTGCATTGACCCTTTTGGTGTTGAGCATGTGATACATAGGACAAACCAAGAGAGAGATCCAGGTATGATTAAATGCACATAGATCAAACATTAAAAGATGTGAATATTAAAAGATGTAAATATTGAATCCCAAGACAAAAAAGATACTAAAAAAGAAGGTAAAAAAGATGAAAGAAATGAAAATAACCAGAATGAAATCTCATTACTACAGCATTGTCATGAAATGGGACATAAGTGGAATTAAACTATATTGGAATATGTTAATCCAAGAGTGACACAGGAAGATAACAAACGAAAACTTTTGCAATACGAAACCAGATAGATTACTAAAACGCAAACACTAAAACCAAGGGGACTAAATGAAGTTTGTAATTTCAGAATATTCTTATAAATCTACTTTCACACTCGTGTTTTGGCTCTCACAAGCGGGTCCAAAACTGATCAGTTTGCATTCTAATGCATTGTGAATGAAAAAGGATCCACTCAGAATGCATCAGTTCAGTCTCCATTCCACTTTGGAAGCGGACACCAAAACGCTGCTTGTAGCGTTTCGGTGTCCGTCTGATGAAACTGAGCCAAACAATGTAAGTCAATGGGGACGGATCTGTTTTCACTGACACAATCTGGCACAATAGAAAACGGATCCGTCCTCCATTGACTTTCAATGGTGTTCAAGACGGATCCGTCTATGTTAAAGATAATACAAATGTATCCGTTCTGAACGGATGCAGATAGTTGTATTATCTGAATGGATCTGTCCATAACGGATCCGCACAAAACGTGAGTGTGAAAGTAGCCTTAGTCAGTGTCTATGTAACAATGTTTTTATATTATAAGCTTTTTAACATGAATGTAAATATAATGATGTAATTAATAAGGTGTATTTAAAGAGTTGCATCCCATGGTTACGCAAGGTGGTGTGACCCTGAAACGTTGCATGGTATGGGAGAGTGCACAGCTCAGTGTTCTCAGAATGGAAAGGCCTGTGAGCCATTCATCGTGCGGAGATCTAATAAAAGTTTGAAAGTACGCACTGTGCTTCTGGAGACTGAGTACTGATATTTTTTCACCGAGATTTATTTATTGTTATACGGCTGACTAGATCATACAGCACATCCTGAGACAAAAAAAAAACAAAGAGGTTATAATCCCCAGTCCCCACAATCCCTTCACCACCAGTGTATTTTTAACGGAAACCAGTAATAAAAGGAATTAGATAAGCCAAAAACATAAGATAGGGTAGAAAACATGTGCTGCCATGGAGACTTCCAGGAAACCGGATTACCGGTGAGTATAATACTAGTTTCCCCAGTTGTCTCCATGACTGCACATCCTGAGAATTAACAAAGAACAAACAATTAAACAGGAACAACAGAACAAATGACTTTGAACCCAAAGGCCATATCCTCATTAGTAAAAAACAACCAACTTATAGTGTTTAGTGAAAGTATGGGCTCTCTTCCAAGTGGTGGCCCTACAAATTTGCTCAACAGAAGCTCATGATGTTTCGGCCCATGAGGCAGTGATAGCTCTAGAGGAATGAGTTCTAAAGGAAGGAGGGGTCTCCTTCCCTACTGCTTTATAGACCTATGTAATGGCACTTATTATCCACTTATTATGGAATTCTTTACTTCCTTTTTCCTTCTATTTGGGCCACAATAAGAAATAAATAGGCTTTTATCAATCCTCCAACTTTTTGTAGCCTCAAAGTACTGTAGAACTGAATGTCTGACATCTAGATTATGGAATTTTAATTCCTGCTCATTACTAGGGTTGGCACAGAACAAAGGTATTACAATGTCCTGAGACCTTTATAAGGAGATTACTTTTGGTAGAAAATTCAGGTCTAATTGAAGATTCATTTCTCTTCAAAAATCCTCATAAAAGGCTCCCGGATGGAAAGGGCTTGGAACTCGCAGACCCGTCTGCCTCATGAGATTGCCACTAAGAAGATGGTTTTAGGGTAAACCACTTAATGGATATAGAATCTAGGGGTTCAAAAGGGATGGAAGAAAACACTGATAACACAGTATTGAGTTTCCAAGAGACTACCGTGTTTTTAATCCTAGGCCTTAGTCTGTCTGCGGCCCTAAGAAATCATGATGCCCAGGATACTTCAGTGAGGCTGGTGTTATAAAGGGCACTCAAAGCAGAAACCTGGTCTGAGGGAAATATTAGGAGATGACTGATGAAATTTGTCACCAAACCATGGGGCAAATTTTTTCCACACTTTTAAGTAGGCTTTAGAAGTATTCCTACTGAATAACAAGGTCTTCACCACTTTCTCTGACAACCCCAACCTTAGGAAAATGGATTCAATATCCATGCTGATAGCTTGAGTAGCTTGAGAATGGGATGATTGATTGGACCTTGGGATAGTAGATCTGATCTCTGCAGCAGAATTATGGGGACTTACCTGCTGAGGGATCTCAGAAGCCCGAACCAATTCCTTCTGGACCAGAAGGGAACTGAGGTTGAAAGAAAAATAGCAAATGACTTTCTAATTATTTTATGAGGCAAATAGATCCAGTACTGGATTGCCCCATTGATCATCTGAAATACTTCCAGACAAGGGGACCGCTCACCTGGATCCAGAATATGTCAACTTAGGAAATCTGTTTTTACATTGAGAGACCCTTTTAGATGCACAGATATCTGTGTTCACAGGTTTTGAAGATTGCCATGTGTTGTCCCCCCCCCCCCCTTGATGCAGAATAAACGCTACTGCCATGGAGTTGTCTGAGTGTATTAGAATGTGGCAAATTCTTGTCTTATCCTGTGACACTTTCAGGGCTACCCTGAGCTTTCAGCTCGCAGTTCTTCGTAATAGGAACTGTTGTTTTATAGTCCTGGGCCAGGTCCCTTAGAAATAATCTTGACTCGTTTGAGCTCCCTAACCCTAGGAACTGGCATCTGTTGTCAAGGAAAATATTTGTTTTTGTTCCCAGAACACTCAGTTTCTCAGGTTTCTGTCCAGAACAAAGCCACCATCCTAGCGACCTCTTAGCCTCCTTATTCAAAATGATCTTCTGAAATCTGTTCCATGTATTTTTCCATACCATTATGTTTCTGATGCTTTATTGAATACTTGTGATTGGACATTTTAATATTGATGGTAAAAGGGGGTGGTTAGATCCACAATATACAACTAATAAATTTTACTCTACGGGCATTGCCTGGAAGAGAATCCCTTGACCAGCAAAGTGTATGGATATTTGATTCTTAGGTCGACCGCATCCCCTGGCACATGGGGAAAATGTATTAACCAATTTGAATCCCACAGAGAAGCGAGGTGTAGTCCCCTAATTTGGGACTTGTCCTAAATTGCAGCAACAGTTTTTGGTGCCCCATGTGAGAATCCCATCAGAAGGGGACGATCGTGGAAGAGCTTTGGTCATTATGACAACTGGGAATTGCACTTTTAAAGGTAAGATATTTTGTTCTTACTGTGCCTTCTCACTTGTCATGACCATTGTTCAGGTATTGTCCTTTTGTTGAATCTGGGGATTCAAAGAACACCCTTGTCTGTGGAGCAAAGTATGAATGGGTTGTCTGAGACCTAGGTTTAGTGTGATTTTTTGTGTGGTAAATGAAACTGATGGAGGAGTGTGAGAATGAACAAGTGGAATGTTGTGTTGCTGTGTGGCCTGAAGGTGGGGGCTGTAAAAAACAAAAAACAAGATACTGTGTACAAGATCCTACTATAGCGTAAAAGAGTGCACTCCTTTTATACCGTCAGCAAATTCCACATAGATTTATACAGAACCTGTTCAATTAAATGCTGATACAAGTTGAATCCCCCCCCCAACAGAATGGGGAGGGTGTCAGCCGTAAGTTGGTGTTGACTGCTGAAACCTTCCCGATTATGTTGGGGGTTAGGGTTCAACTTGTATCAGCATTTAATAGAACAGGTTCTGTAGAAATCTATGTGGAATTTGCTGATAGCATAAAAGGAGTGCACTCTTTCACGCTATAGTAGGTGATTATTTTGCCCTTCTTCTCATCCGTCAGAAGAACCCCCGCAAAAAACGGATCCTGTGGAGTCATCAGTATTGCTAAGACCCCCAAAAAAACAGGAGTGGATTCAAAACAGAAATGACACGAGAATTGAATATTTGCATGTCTTTTGTGTTTTGTACCCACTCCTGCTTTTGGCTACCAAATCATGAGCATATCCTGATGCAAAATAGGGATCATGTGATACAGGCCTTATGGCTGCTCTAAAAACAGGATCCGATCAGAAGAAGGGTAAAATAAATGGTGATGTCAACAAGGCCAAAGAGAGAAAAAATATCATAGTGTTAAGGTGGCAGCAGCATGAGGAGACTAGAATGGCCCAGTGACAGTGGTGAAGTGGCAGCAGCATGAGGAGACCACAGAGTGGTGAGGTGGCAGCAGCATGAGGAGGCCACAGAGTGGTGAGGTGGTAGCAGCATGAGAAGACCACAGAGTGGTGAGGTGGCAGCAGCATGAGGAGACCACAGAGTGGTGAGGTGGAAGCAGCATGAGGAGATCAGAGTGTTAAGGTGGCAGCAGCTAGGGATGAGCGGCATCTGCTATATTCGATTTCACGATATTTGGTGAATATTCGTCAAATATTTGCAAATTCACTATATTCGATTACTAACATTAATTGCGATAATCGCAATGTACAAAATTGCATGCATATGCGAGAAAGTGGCATGGTGCAGTTTTCAAACTAAGAAGGGAGGGATCAGTGAAGTACCGATATTTGCATCGCAATAAAAATCGCATCAGGATTATTTGCGCTCCACTCACTGTCAGTAAGTGGAGAGCGAATATTCGTAGCACGGTTTTATATTGCGATGCGATTATCGGCACTTCACTGTAATGTGCATTGTGATGTGTAAAAAAAAACCAAATATTCGCGATTACGAATATATAGCGCGATATTCAAACTATTCGTGAAATCGTGAAGTGCCGATATTCGTGATAAAAATTTGATGTTCGAATATTCGCGCTCAACACTAGCAGCAGCATGAGGAGACCACAGAGTGGTGAGGTGGCAGCAGCATGAGGAGACCACAGAGTGATGAGGTGGAAGCAGCATGAGGAGACCACAGAGTGTTAAGGTGGCAGCAGCATGAGGAGACCACAGAGTGGCCCAGTGACACAGTGTTATGGTGGCAGCAGCATGAGGAGTAGAAATAAAAGAATGAAAAAACAGCGCATCATGTGCGGCAACGTCTTATCTAGATAGATGGTATATGGAGCATATTGCGCTTACCGTCCGCTGTTGTGGTGAGCCACAACAGCTGTATGATCCTTGCTGGTCTCTGGCCCCAACCGGCTCAGGGAATGCCTCGCTGCTGCCTGGTCTCACCCCCTTCTCAAACCACAAGTGTCAGGGGGAGTATTTTCAAGTCAGGAGAGTGGCCAAAAAAGAAGACCTTACAAACGGCGCTGCTGGCTTCACAGATTAAACTTCTTTGTTTAGTCCAGGAATATTTTTTATTTCGAGTATAAGTCGACGCGTTTCACGGGCGGAGTGCCCCCTTCATCAGGACAATACAATAACATAACATACAGTGTTACAGGGTGTTAAATCGTGTGCATTTTTGGCAGGCTCACAGTCCTCAAGGGGTGGTGTGGGTGGGCGTGTTCAGCATAATAGGGTGCGTGGTACCGTTATCATGTTATAGAAATACTAACTAACTAAAAGATACAACAAGACACATCAAATAACATCTAAAATGAATATGGGGCTAGTTTATTCTCTTTTAGGTCTCTTAAGCTATGTGCCCTATGAGCAGCATGAGGAGACCGCTGAATGGCCCAGTGACAGAGTGGTTAGGTGGCAGCAGAATGAGGAGACCACAGAGTGGTGAGGTGGCAGCAGCATGAGGAGACCACAGAATGTTAAGGGGGCAGCAGCATGAGGAGACCACAGAGTGGCCCAGTGAGACAATGTTATGGTGGCAGCAGCAGGAGGAGACCAAAGAGTGTTGAGGAGGCAACAGCATGAGGAGACCACAGAGTGTTGAGGTGGCAGCAGCATAAGGAGACCACAGAGTGTTGAGGTGGCAGCAGCATAAGGAGACAACAGAGTGGCCCAGTGACAGTGTTGAGGAGGCAACAGCATAAGGCAACCACAGAGTGTTGAGGAGGCAACAGCATGAGGAGACCACAGAGTGATGAGGTGGCAGCAGCATGAGGAGACCACAGAGTGATGAGGTAGAAGCAGCATGAGGAGACCACAGAGTGGCACATAAACAAAGTAGGGAGGTGGGGGGCAAAAGCCTAGCCAGTACCAGTACAAGATGTTGGGTGGTAGTAGGATCACCTGGCAGCAGGTGTGTGTCATCAGGCGGGTAGCAACATTAGAATAGTAGCTGAAGCAGGTAGCCAAAAGAAACAGGTCTCTTTTGACAAAGTTTTGGTGTGGCACCATGGATGATCAAGGAAATCCTGGCTGATCCACGCCAGATTTATCATCAAAAGGTCAGTTTCTCCACATTTGGGGTGGAAAGGCAAGTTCTCCTTGGGGTAACTATTGACCCATCGCACTATACACTCGCTCTACTACTAGCCGGGCATGAAAGCTTGTCCATGGCAAACTCGGCCAGTTGCGGCCACAAATCAAGTTTGGCTGCCCAGTAGTCCATGGGGATCTTCGATGTAGGGTGGCAGGGTGCAGTACAAGTATGCCACCACCTGACGGTTCATGTTCTGCTTCATGTCTAGCCGTAGCTGTTTGTGAGTAGTTTCTTCACTAGACTAATGAAGAAAACTGCTCATCAGAGACTCTAGACTTAAGTTGCCGCTGATAAAGTTGGTACTGCTCCTGCCCCCCCCCCCCACAGACCTTCGTGAGGATGGTCAATGGCGCACATAGACAACACCTAACTGACTACATAGGAGTTCTCGATAGTAGTTCAGTTTCTTCTCCCTCTCACCGTGTGGAAATAAGGCCCCCATTTTGGCCCGGTAGCAAGGGTCTAACATGGTGGAGAGCCAGTATTTATCCCTCTGCCGAATGATGACAATTCGGCTGTCATCATGCAAGAAACTAAGCATGCATCGTGCTATTTGCGAAAGTGACTCCACTCTACTGCATACTGCCGCAGTTTGTATGGGTCAGCTGCCTCGTCCTCCTCATTGCCCTGTAGCTTCCACGGCAGCTCCTTTTCCTCCTCTCCTGTCACCTGTGCAGAAAAACCACCCATTTCTCTAGACATTGCTTGTGCGCGAATGTCTTCCTCCTCCTCCAGTTCAACCCGCACAGGGTTAATGTAGCCATAAGATGTAGTCGCCACGTCTTCTGTCCCCTGGCCAGCCAGATTTAACAGCATCTGTTCCTGGACATGAAGCAGTGGAATGACATTGTTAATCCCGTTGTCCTGGCAACTGACAAATAAAGTGGCCTCTTTAAAGGGCCCAAGCAAACGGCAGGTGTCGCACATGAGTTGCCACTGGCTAACATCAAAGTTACACAGGGGAGTATCTCTAAACCCCTATAAATAATTCAGCGCTATAGGTGCATCATATAAATCTTTATTAAGTATTCAACTAGAAATAACATCATATAAAATCATTAAAACACTGGAGCACAGACAAATGATGACAAGATTCCCCCTCCCAATATGGTTGTACACAATTAATTCGACAAAAGGGATCCCAGTAACAAAAATGCAATAGGATGTGTCCATGCAAACCAAATAAAACGTCCACAAAGTCATTAAGGGAATGATAACTGGTGTCCACTAGCTGGAGACATACCTATATTACCCATTAAGACATGAGACAAAGTATTGCACATAAAACATCAACAATCCCGATTATATCATAGTTACCGACCTATGGAGGGAGAGAGCCCTGACGACCGTTTCGCCACTGCTTCTTCTGAGGGCATAAATCACCAATGTGCTAACCCTCCTACTTATACCCCTGAATAGGGGCATGTTGTGCTTCTCATTGGCCAAACACACCTGTGTGAATATTTAACTTAACTACCTTTTAATAGACACCTGGTCATGGAATATTCCCAGGACGGCATCATGTGCGGCCGCCTGTCATCAGCAAAGCGCCATGCGCTTACATCATTATCATGCGACCTGACCTAGCCCTGCCATCATCAAAGCGCACCAGCGCTTACATCATCATTGTGCTGTGGTAACAGAGATCCGATCATGTGATCAGGTCATCTGACTTAGCCCTATCTCTCCCAACCTCCGTTACCATAGTAATAAAACGCTGTAACACAGCGATCCTCTCACATCCAAAGAAATTGACCCAAGATAATAATATCATCCTCAAATAGGAAAAATCCCTATGGTCTCCATGATACACTGGAAAATTGATAATACAAGTGAATTAATTCCCCCGACCAGCAGGAGAAAGTGCAAAGTTACATCAGCAAAAAAATAAATAAAAATAAAAATATTTTTCAATAAAAACAGTGCTACACAGAGAAATAAATATCGAACAATGACAATGACACAGTGCAAGACGTAATAGTGCAGTTCAAAAAGTGAAGTGAATGTGCGCATGCAGTGATGGCCATAATCATTTATGGTCAAAAATAATTGATGATTGTGATTGATTGATTGATTGATACAAAGACATAATGATAATAAATAAACATTACGATGCATCATGCATGAGTAAAACCTGTAAGTGCAACCCCGATACACGGGGAAAAATAAGAGGAGGGAACACAGGGAAACCCAATAAAGAGCGGAGGGGAGGAGAGGGGGGGGGGGGAGGGCAGAATTTTGGAAAAATGGAAATCCAGACAAACAAGGTCTTCGGTCCGCATCCGGACCGAATGGAAAAAATAGGTAAGAAAGATGATTGTCTGACAAAACCAGCTTCACACGCCTGATCAATGAAAAGCACGAACATTCATTATTCGCGGAGGTCTGAAAAATTAAAAGCACGGTGAGTAACAAAAACCACCAGACCATAAAACATATAAGATGACCCTAACAAGGTGTCAGGTTTAAAATACCAGGATCTTACCTGGTGGTTATTCTGATCCATGGCAGCGCATCAACACGAGTTGAGTCTATAGAAAGGGAGCAAAGCTGTTATTATCATTTAAGCCATTTGGTACTACCGTCCGCTGCGTATAGATCCAGCGTACCTCCCTCTGGGCCAACACTCTTTTCCAGTCACCGCCCCGAGGGGGCACTTTCACCTGATCTATTCCACGAAACCTTAATCGTGAGCTGTCGCAATTGTGAACCTCTCTAAAGTGTCTCGGGATAGTTGTCAGACACGTATCATCCTCAATATCCCTTGCTGCCTCGATGGCCAACACATGTTCACGAACACGGCGTCTACATTGTCTTGTTGTCATGCCCACATAAATGAGTCCGCAAGGACATGACGCCCAATAAATCACACCAACCGAAGCACAATTAATTGTATGTGTGATCCGAAATTCTTTGCTATGATCGAAATTCCAAAAAACTTCACATCTGTCCAAGTTCACACATGCTACACATCTCCCACATGACCTGTTGCCCCATTTGGGGCCTTTTGAACCAAATAAACCCACCTTTTTCTGTTGGTAATGACTGTGGGTCAGTAGATCTTTCAAATTCTTCGAACGTCTGTATGTAATTTGTGGGGAGGCTGAAATCACAGGGGATAAGTGAGGGTCCATTTTCAAGATCGTCCAATATTTCCGGAAGATGTTATTAATCTGCTGCCAATTATTGTTGAAAGTAGTGATGAATCTGATATCATCCGATGTATTCTTCTTTCTCTCTGTTTGTAGGAGCTCTGGTCGCTTTGTCTGACGGGCCCGTCGATATGCTGCCTCAATGGATCTCTTTCCATAGTCCCTCTCCCGGAATCTCCGTCGTAGGTCTTCTGCCTGAAATTCAAAGAGGGCATCAGAAGAGCAGATCCGCCTCGCCCTCAGAAACTGGCCAACAGGTATACTGCTGATCAATTTCGGGGGATGTAATGATTTGGCTGACAGCAGCGAATTAGTAGATGTCTTTTTTCTGAATAGATCCGTAGAAATGGACCCATCCAACTCGACACAAAGCTTCACATCCAGGAAATCAATCTCGCTGGAACTGATTGTGTAAGTAAGCTTGATGTTGAGACTGTTGTTATTCAATTCTTCCATGAACAGTCCTAGCTCATCCCTCGAGCCCTGCCAGATGATCAACAGATCATCTAAGTATCGGCCCCAATACTGGACACGTTGTGCCAGCTTTGTAACATTAGTTTGGAGGATCTCTCTCTCCCACAGCCCCAGGAACAAATTTGCGTAAGAGGGCACACAAGACGCCCCCATCGCAGTCCCCTGGAGCTGCAGGAAAAAGAGTATCTCTGTCCACCTGTATAACCAAGAAATCAGTTATGGCCTTTCTCTGTTCATATAGTCGGTCCAAAGGGTGGAAATGTAGCATATCAGCCAATGTTGGGGAACGCCATTCTGCTTTGCAGTGTAAGAGAGTGCATGCACAGTTTCCTGGCCATTTTCAGGATGTCTTGCAGATGGGTAGAAGACTTTAGAAACCAGTTTACAATCAGATTAAACACGTGCGCCATGCAGGGCGCATGGCTCAGCCCGTCTTGACTCAGAGCGGACACATTATGTTCTACCTGTTGTCGGTGACCATGGTTTCAATTTTAAGTTGGCGAGAAGAAAGCTAGGATTACATTTCTTGGAGGACGCGGAGCAGTTCCTCACCTGTGTGACTTTTTTTGCCAGAGAAAACTAGGTCCAGAACAGTATGACACATGTGGTATGCTGGAGGAGCACTGTGAATTCTCCACTGCAGTGGAGGCTGAGGATACGGTGGTGGATGAGGAGGCAGAGGTCGATATTGGCACAGAACCCACAGCTTGAGAATGTAGAGGTGGCAGTGGAATCACCTGGACAAGTTGCTGGTGTGGATGGGCAGGAACTACATTTACCTAGTACATATATTGTCCTTGACCATAGTTACAGCTCCACATGTCGGTGCTGCTGTGAGCTTCAGCGGACACTGACAGGCTCATGGAGTGGCTCACTTTCTGTACTTTCTGTTCAACATATCTGTGCAGGGATGCTACTGCCTATTTTGCAAAGAAATGATGGCTTGGGACTCTCCACCTTGGCTCGGCACAAGCTATAAGTTCTATGAAAGGTGCAGAGTACACCACATGGAAAGGGAGGGACTGCAGTACCAGTAACTTGGCCAGGAACACGTTTAGCTTCTGTGCTGTTGGATGAGTGCACGCGTACTGCTGTCTTTTTGCAATCGCTTCAGAAATCGATTGCTGACTAAATGACTGATGGGGAGTAGGAAGAGTAGCAGCATCAGGACCAATAAATGATGGGAAGGAAAGACAGCTCCCTTCTGCTGAGGTGGGGGAGCCTTGACTGCAGGAAAAGGGGTAAGGGCTACTGTTGCAGTGGTTGCTGCGGCAGGCTGGACCACTACATGGGAGTCACGGTTCTCCTAGGCTTCTCTATGGTGACGCTGCATTTATTGACGCAGGGTGTGGTGCCAACATTGGCACCCTGGCTACACTTCATCTACTGCCTACAGATGTTCACTTCCTCCAGTGGCTTGATGAAAAACTGCCACACTGCCGAGTATGGCATTTTCCCCCCAACACTCCACGCTGACTTCCTGCTACCACTGACTCCGTGAACCCCAGCATCGGTACTTTCTGGGCAGGTTGGCTCCCGACCTCCCACTGCTGCCAACTCACGGCCACGCTCTTCTCCTGATGATGATGAAGCCCCTTGTTTACTAGTGATGAGCGGCAGGGGCAATATTCGAATTCACGATATTTCGCAAATATTTGGTAGAATATTCATCATATATTCGCGAATATGTTCTTTATTGCAAAAATCGTCAATGTAATATGCGTGTATTGCGCGCACAATACAGGCGTAGGTCACTTTTGCTACTTTTTTTAAGCTGCTAGAAGTTTCCTGAGACTGGAGAAAATGGTTCGCACAGCAGAACATTACAATATCTTTATATGTAGATAGAGTGCTCCAATATATTTGCGATTGCGCAAATCGCCACTAATGATGCGAATAGTTTGGCGCAATATGTGCAACTTCACATTTTAGCATGTCTGACTACATATTAGTGATTGGTGCACTAAGTATTGTTGTGAGTACATTGTAACAAATTCCAGAAAATTAAACTGGCGGCACTCACCGGGTAGTTGAAATGTCATTTATTGATTCAATCCATGTTATTAAAATCGGGCATGGAGCGGACTTTACCTTATATCAAAGAGACAAGCTACAGCGACGGCCGTTTCGCGCAATAGATGCGCTTCTTCTGGCTAGCATGTACGTCCTGGCGTGCGTCCATGCCGAGATTAAGTAGCGCTTGTTACTCTGCTACCTAGGTAACAAAGTCACGCTCCACACACCGGACCTTTAAAATACAAACAGTAACGAAAGTACAACACATGTATACTAATGGATACATAAACACATAGTACAATGATCGCGGTCTGTTCAGTGAACCTAATCTTACCAAGAGGCAATGTGTACATTTCAGCTGTCACACATATAATTTTGCCCTACATATAAACAATTGTGCTGCCTACTCCTCTTATATATGTACAGACATATCATTTTTATCATTCAAGCCCAGTTGCCCCATTGCTCTTGTTCGAATTATCCATCTGGACTCGCGCTGCAAAAGAGATCTATGTCTATCTCCTCCTCTTAAAGGGGTAGTTACCTTTTCTAAGCCCGCAAATTTTAAACACTGTGGGTTCGCATTGTGACAATGGCGAACATGCTCAATAAGGCGTGGACTGCCTCTCCCTGTTTTTACTGAATAAATATGCTTTTTTGTTGTACTAAAATACGACCTTATACGCTTTTGACCGGAAAAAAATTAAAGAGTAAACTGCGTATATATATTTCCTGAAGTACTGAAATAATCCCTTATATGCTTTCAACAGAAATCACTACAGCAGTGCACGGAGGACATATATTTATTGTTGCATTGAAATTGGCCACTATACGCTTTGACCAGAAAAAAAATTAAAGAGTGAAGTGCGTATATATATTTCTTGAAGTACTGAAATACGCCCCTATACAAGTTCATAAAAATAACTGCAACAGTGCAGTGCATATATATTTTTCTTTTTTTAAATGAAATACACCCCTATACGCGTTTTAAACAGAAATCACTGCAACAGGGCAGTGCGTATAAGCAAATTTCATATTGGTTACTAGGGATGCAGCTAAGCTCTGAAAGATATTGCAGCCTTCTGATTGGCCCAAAAGCAAGAAGCAGTAGTACTGCTGAAAAAAATCTAGAATATTCGCGATTAGGAATATTTAGCACTATATTCTAGATTTTCGCGAATTCTTGAAGTGCCGATATTTGCGATAAAAATTGCGATCAACACTACTCCTGACCATAACTGACCTGATCAGTAATGGCCTCTATGCATATATTGCCCCCCTCTTCGCTCCCACTGTCTGCAATGTAGGCGTCCTCCAGTCCTCCAGGACTTGGTTTAACTTGGAACATTTTGTGCCAAAATTTGGGCCCAAAAAAATTCTCATGCACATGAACATATTTTTTTTCCACATCTGATCCACATTTTGTGTGGGTTGGATGTGGACCCATTTACTTTAATTCTGTCACAAAACATGCAGGCAGCAGACCGCGTGCTGTCCGCATCAGTATGTCCATACCATGCACCCAAAAAAAATAGAATATGTCCTATTCTTGTCTGTTTTACAGATAAGGATAGGACTGTTCTATAGAGCGCAGGATGTTCCATTTCGCAAAATGCAGAACACACATGGTCGGTATCCATGCTTTGCGGATTCGCAAAACATCAATATAAATCGCTGCACAGCCCCTTTAAGGTTACACTTTCTTCATTTTTGACAGGATTAGTAAATCTGCCCTTTTTGTTCCGTTTCTGACATGTTGGCTTCATATTTTTTCATGTTTATCATCTGTCCACTCAGCACCCACATGTAAGGCCTCTTTCACACGGATAAAATGCAGGTGCGTTGCGGGAAAATGTGCGACTTTTCCGCATGAGTGCAAAGTGTTTTAATGCGTTATGCACGCGTGTGGGAAAAATCGGCATGTTTGTTACCCAGACCCGAACCCAGGCTTCATCACTAAAGTTCTGGTTTGGGTTGAGTATTCTGTAGATTTTATTATTTTCCCTTATAACATGGTTATAAGGGAAAACAATAGCATTCTCAATAAAGGATGCTTAGTAAAATGTGGATGGAGGGGTTAAAAATGAAAAAAATTAACTCGCCTCATACACTTGATCGCGTAGTTGCGATCTCTTCTTCACTCATTAGCTGCCGGCTAAAGGACCTGTGATGACGTCACTGAGCTCATCACATGGTCCAATCACATGGTCCATCACCATCGTGATGGACCATGTGATTTGACGTCAACACAGGTCCTTTAGCCGGCAGCTAATGATTGAAGAAGAAAGAAGAGATCGGCAACTACATGATCAAGTGGATAAGGTGAGTAAATTTTTTTTATTTTGAACCCCTTAATCCACATTTTACTAAGTATTCTGTAGTGAGAATGCTATTATTTTCCCTTATAACCATGTTATAATGGAAAATAATAAAGATCAGGTCCCCATCCCGATCGTCTCTTAGCAACCTTGCAGGAAAATCGCACTGTATCCGCACTTGATTGTGGATGCTTGTGATTCTCACGCAGCCCCATTCACTTCTATGGGGCCAGCATTGGGTGAAAAACGCACAATATAGAGCATGCTGCAATTTTCACGCAACGCACAAATGACCTCTCATGTGCATAGCCCCATAGAAATGAATGGGTCTGGATTCAGTGCGGGTGCAATGTTTTCATGTCACGCATTGCACTCGTGTGGAAAACTCGCCCTTGTTAAAGTGTTGCTCCAAGTCAGTTCTGCCACAGTCCTCTTCTTTTGTTGATTAACTATATTCCAGCTGATGTAACTGCATCATGCTCTTGAAACTTTATGTTAGTTGCTCCAATTCCATCTGAATACTTTTGAATTGTTTGTTTTAATCATATAAAATCAATTTGTGCTTTTCGATGCCAGGCTAATCAATGCGAAATTCAGACTTCATCTCCAATTGTTAAAGAGCATTTCTCAGCAAGATCAATCCTGTGAAATCAGGCAAAATGCCTGGTAGGGCTGACCCTGCAGATTAAACCCAAGTTCCATACCTTTCTTAACCAGATTACCGGAGGCCATTTTGAGAAATCCTTATTTACTGTCAGTTTAGACTTAATTGCACCGAGGACAGATCCTAGCACCTGATGCACCTTAGCTACTCCACACTGTGGCGCTGGACACTCACTCCTCCACTTGATTGACAGGGACAGGCAAAAGATGTGCTATTTCGCCTGATCCTGTAATTCCTCTCATGTGCTGTACAGTATGCCTTCAGTGTTTGAGCAGTACATCTCATTGTCCTAGAAGACTACTGCGGATGCGTCAAGTTTATGGGGGCCAGGCTTTGGATGCCTGGCTCTGTCAATCAAGTGGAAGGAGGAGTGTCCAGCACTGAAGAGCTGGAGAGCTAAGTGCACCAAGTGACTAGTGGCTCACACTTAGTGCACTTAAATGCTAAGTACACCTTTGGGGGCAATTTTTTTTATTGAATCATACTTATTTTGAGCTAAAAATTATTTTTTAATTGGTCTTTATTAAAAATATGGATTTTTTTGGTGTATATATGTGAGATAGTGCAGTAGCAGCCTGTTGATTTTCTGTCTTTTCTATTATTTAGGGAGCTGAATGGCTCCTTATCTCTGCTCTCACATTATAAACACTCATTAAAGCCCAGTTATTATATTACTTATAAGAATGTGGCTTAAATAAGTGTTTATGACCTCTTAGTAGTTTAGGTTTATTAGATGAGGGCACAAAGTGAAAGTACCAGTTACACAGTTAGAAAAAGCAGTTAACCCTTTGTGACAGAATGGCTCAATATTTTTAGTAAGTAAAAAATGAGTAAAATAAACAAAAATTGCCTCAAAAGGTGTACATAGCTTTTAAGCACTTATTTAGAATGGATCACATTAAGCAGGATTAGCCTCACCAGGTATCATGTTCTTCTAAATGTGTCATCAGAAAATGAGCTACTGTTTAAATCATGTTTTTATGCTATATTTGCTAATGTTATTTTTCAATTTTCTTTGTCAGCAACTATATTTAGGCTACTATCATACTCGCGTTTAGTGCGGATCAGTCATAGATCTGCACAAACGCATCCGTTCACATAATACAACTGCATGCATACGTTCAGAACGGATCCGTTTGTATTATCTTTAACATAGCCAAAAAGGATCCATCTTGAACACCATTGAAAGTCAATGGGGGATGGATCCCTTTTTTATTGTGACACATTGTGTCAGTGAAAATGGATCCGTCCTGCCACACAATTGGCTCAAAAGCTGAATGGAGGTGGAACGGAGCCAAACTGATGCATTCTGAACAGATCCTTATCCTTTAAGAATGCATTTCGAGCAAAACTGATCTGTTTTGGACCGCTTGTGACTTGAGATCCCTGAATGGATCTCACAAAGGGAAACCAAAACACCAGTGTTAAAGTAGCTTAAAAAAAAAAAAAAAATCTAAATCCTCCGGTTTTTACACTGGCCACTAAGCCTAATAAATTTGAGCCATTTCTTGGTTTGTACAGATCACTTTACTGCAGTTATATATTATTCTAAACCTGCCTATAATAAGGAGATATAACCTCCTTGTACAGATAAGACATGAATCCACCACTCACAATGGGTGATATCACAGCTTATCTATTCTTTCCTTGTACAATGACCTCTGCACAGGTCACAGAGCATGTCTAGAAGACTCTCTCATAAAAGTCAATAGGGTCCATTCCTGTCACTGATGTATATGGACCTGCCGTAAAGCAATTTTCTTTATATTTTTTAAACACTGAGGCAAGATGGCCGCCCCCATAATCATGTTCAGGAAATAGAATAAATAAATCTGCAGTAAGAAAACAAAAACATATTACAGTAGATAAAAAGGATGTGTGTCACTATCTGGTTTTAACTGGCAAATAACATTTTTGGTAACACATTTCCTTTAAGGTCATATTTGTTTCATGTGTATATTTTATTTCTTTTGACCATTTGTTTGTTTGGGCTAATGCACACTGGTGAGACAAAGATTGAAATTTTGACAAGTATAAAAGCACTATCCGGGCTGGGAACACCAAGTTGCTGATTCCTAAATATTTTCTTGAAACAGGCCATTTGATCAGCTAATTACAGTACAGGGCATCCGATCATACGAAAAGGAAGGGGTTTGGAATAAATTAAGGGGGATTTTCTTACTTGGCACCCTAAATGATTGAATACAGAATATGAGATACATTTATCACAATACCATATTTAATTATCCCTGTTGCGAACTCATTCATTGAGAATCTTTAGAGGGTAGATTGCATATCACATTGACCCTTATTATATTTTAATGCTTGACATTATCTTTTTATTCACAGACTAGTGAAGTGAAGAACACTGAAATTGCAAGGGAGGAACCTGCCTGAGCAAAGTTATTACCAGAATTCATTAGACCTCCAATCACCAAATTACTACTGTATATTTTTGCAACTTTGTCATTTCGTTTTTTGTTTTTTTTCACACTTTCTGCTCAGACCTGAATCGATTTGTCATAAATTGAAGTTGCTTTAAAGCTTAAGTTACCTTTCATTAGATATAATAGCTATTTTTTTCCGGGGAGCAATCATTAAGAAAAAAATAAAATGACCGCCATCCTACTAGTCCACACAAAGCCTGTCCTAATTACACAGGGGGACAAGTGAAAGAGCTGCGCCATCTTCCTCTCTTACTTGTCAGGGATTATTATTCTGAATACAGTTTAATATGATCTTCAGATGAATCTCTGTAGGAATGGAGTTAATTAGGAGACATGAAGTACAGAGAGGATAGTGAGGGTGTAGATAATGAGCAGTAGCACTTGTATGCAGTCTCCATTACCACAGTCTGTCCTGTCTGTACTGCATGTCTCCTCATGTCATGAACTCCATTCCTACAGAGATTCAGCTGAAGATCTTATCAGCTGTATTCAGGATCATAATTCCTTACAAAAAAAGCAGAGAGGAGGACAAGGCAGCTTTTTACCTAAGTGTTGTGAAGCAACTTGTCCTCCTGTGTGATTAGGACAGGTTTTATACGTACCAATAGGACGGCGGCCATTTTATTTCTCCTAATGATTGCTCCCCAGACAAAATTAACCATATAAATAATGAAATGTATTTGGGAATATATTTATACTAAAAAAAAATTTAGGTGTTTTAATTTTCTTAATTCCCAGAGAACCCCTTTACTTTAACGAGAGAAGTTAACTGCCTACCATGAGGTTACAGATATCTGACTGTGAATGCGCATGTACTATGAGCAAGCTTCAGGCTTCCCAACAAGCTAAAGGACTGGAAGACAGTCCTGTTTACATACTGAATTCCATGGTGGATACTTCAAGTGAAAAGGTCAGTTGCACCCCTTGGTCAGTTTATAGTAACATAGTTTATAAGGCTGAAAAAAAGATATCTGTCCATCCAGCTCAGTCTGTTATCCTGCAAGTTGATCCAGAGGAAGTCAAAAAACAAAAAAAAATGTGAGGTAGAAGTCAATTTTCCCCACTTTAGGGAAAAAAATTCCTTGCCGAAAGTATTGCACAGATTACAGGAAAGGGACTCATCCCTCCATCTCTCAAACACAGTTTTGGGTATTTCATATGTCACAGTGCCTCTGTGACTTATCCATTGACGGCTGCTGCAAAGTACAGTGAAGTTGTAGCATCTATCCTGGTCTCATCACTGCATCCTGCATCACTACTACACAGCAAAGTGTTAGTATCACCACAACCGGGACCCTGCCTTGTAAAACCAACACCAAACTCACCTCAACCATCACCAGGCAGGAGAACCCAGACACAGAGTGTGCTCCGAAGGGAAGAACTGGTGCACCCTTCCCATCACTGCCTGCCAGTCTAGGGAGCTTCTGATACAGTGTACTGATATATCTGTACCATGGGCGTACATGATATCTTTTACCTCATGTATCAAATACACTGCTGTATATACTCAACACATAAATGTGGAGAAACCCAACTTCCATAAAAATCTGTAGTTTATTTATGCAAAAAGATAAATATGAGCCATGAGTTAAGTATGCAATGACCCAAAAGGTGTAGACACTGTTGTCTTTGTGTATGGCTTTTTATCTTTTTCGAGCGTCGAGCCGTTTTTCAATCATATATACTGAGGGATAGGTTATATACAATCTCCATATTCCTCAGCTGTGCATCCAGCACCATCTAGTGGTGTGGCTAATTAAGCGCGCTTTAGCCATACTTTTTGTTGAGTACCTCACTGTCAGGTCTGCACGTGAGGCTAGCTGTTCTGCAGCACTGGCTTTCAGTGATCAACCCTGTGAATATAGTTATATCCAGGGCTGGAAGCGTGCAGACGCAGCCATTTTTTTATATTTCTCTAATGACTCTAATAAAATTGTTTATTATTTTTTATTTTTAGCGTTATATCAATCCAATATTTGTCACTTTTTATCTTTTTGCATAAATTATCTACATCTATTTTATGGAAGCTGGACTTCTCTGCATTTTTGTCTCAAGATTGGTACACCCAATACAGGTGTTATCTATGCTTCCAGGAACTACCCACAGATGAGCTGGAGTTGTGCTTTATATTTGTACTGCTGTATATACAATATATATCTATCTATTATACCTATTACCACGTGATCATCAGTAACATGTAACCGGTGAGGTCACACCTCCTTTTAGCTTCTCCATTCTAGCTTCTACCTATTAATATAATACACTGTATTCAAGGGACACATACAAAAGGCACTATACACAAAGTGGACACATAAGAGGCACTATACATAAAGGGGGCATATATAAGAGGCACTATACATAAAGGGGGCACATACAAGAGGCACTATACATAAAGGTAGCACATATAAGAGGCCCTATACATAAAGGGGGCACATACAAGAGGCACTATACACAAAGAGGACAGATAAGAGGCACTATACATAATGGGGGCACATATAAGAGGCACTATACATAAAGGGGCACATATAAGAGGCGCTATACATAATGTGGTAAATATAAGAGGCACTATACATAAAGGGGCACATATAAGAGGCGCTATGTGCAGTGGCCTATTGCCAGCGCCTGGGGATCCCTTGCCCCTTAAGAGGTATTTACAATTACAGTCTTTAGCAAGGTTATTTTCCCCAGAAGTACTCACTCAGACCTCTGGACGTTGCTTCTCAGAATCCAGGGAAAAATAAACTGCATTTGCCCCTTTTCCAAGATGGCCGCCGCTCCTGGTTGACAGGGCTGTGTTTTCCCACTCTAGATGGGGGCGTTCCTGCACTTTTCTGCTCTTACTGTGCAAGAAGAAGCTGCACTATCAATATCAAAGATAGCTGATTAACCCCTCAGATGCCGGCGCGCACAGTTTTGTGCCTGCCGCTCTGCAGCAAATCTAAAAAAGTCACTTTTAATGGGGATTTTGTAAATCCAATAGGCTAATAAAGTTGGTATAGGCACAAAGTTTGGTACTGTCTTAATGGCACACAGTTTTAACGTTGTTCTTATCCTGTTCGTGTAACGGCAATTGATTGCAGCGGCCTATTGCCAGCGCCTGGGGATCCCATGCCCCTTAAGAGGTGATAACGAGTATATGTCCCTCTGTCAGAGCAAGTAGTTATGACGCCAGTTTCAGTTACGCAACAAGGACTTGTTGTCCCTTTTGTAGATGGTAGTGTTGGTACCCAGGGGTAGGATTGCCAGAGTGGTGTAGAATGGCCTACAATGTCTCTGTAGATGTTATAGACCCGTTTCACGGTGCTCCTACCTGGGTATCCTTGGATTGCAGATGTGGTTTAGTCCAAAGTAAGTGCAAAAAGGGGTTGTTGAACTTGGGTGATGAATAAGTAGAATAAATGGAGTCCAGACTTTGTAGTAACGTTGAACACAGCTTTACTTGGCATAAACGGTAATCCAAACAGCTTGGGAGGCAATGCAAGCACAGGAGGAGACAAGCAACCAAGTAGTACTTCACAGGCAGGGCCTGTGGGCCTAGCAGAGCAGACAGCGCTCTGCTAGCCAACGCACAACCTTTCCCCAGGAGGGGGTAGACTGAACTCCACTATCACTAGCTCTAGAGAGGGCTGGAGTTGAACTAGAAGGTTCCTCTCCAGAGAAACTAGCTCTGCACAGACGTGCTGCCACCTGCTGGTGGACCAGGCACATTACATGTCAACAGTGGTTTATAAGGAGATACATACACATATTGCAGGATATGGTAATAAATATATCTATGATGACACAGGATCACACATTATAGATAGTGAGGGTACAAAAGTGGTAATAGCACGCTGGGTCAATATATTTGCATAAAGGGACACATAAAAGAGGCACTATACATAAAGGGAGAATTATAAGAGGCAATATATACATGGGGTACCAAAAAGAGGCTATATATATTGTGGGGATTTGCTCTGGTAGGTAGGCTAAGCGGATGCAGAACAGAGGCACCAAAAACAGTTATTTCTCAAACTGCAGTGTTTTATTCACACAAGCAGGTTTAACAGCTCAGCAAACATGTCTGCTCAGCACATTGCTGACACTCTGCTATAAACTGCTGACATCTGTGCTGGTGCAGATGTCAGTAGTTTAACCCCTTCCATGCCGCGGTCTGTACGGAAGGGGTTAACAGGGAGGGATCTCCCTCCCTCTCCCATCGGGGGCTGCTGTGCCCTTGCAGCCCCCGATTCTTGAAGGGACCACAGAAGGAAGGGGCCCCCTCCTCTCCATCACCCGCTGCTCTGTTCTGGCAGCGGGTGATGGTTACCATGGCAACAGAATGCCATTCCAGGAGTTCTGCTTGCCATGGTATTGGCAAGTCTGATTTGACTTCTGCTAAAGGTAGAATTCTGATCAGACTTTGTAAAGTAATAAATACAGTACAGTACACTATATAGTGTACTGTACTGTATTATACTAGACATCAGACCCACTGGATCTTCAAGAACCAAGTGGGTCTGGGTAAAAACACATTTATCACTGAATAAAAATACAAAAAATAAAATATTAGGTATTGCCGCATCCGTAAAAACCTGCTTTATAAAAATACCACATGACCTAACCCCTCAGATGAATACCATTAAAAAAAATGGTGTAAAAAAGCTATTTTTTGTCACCTTACATCCCAAAAAGTGTAATACCCAGCGATCAAAAAGGCGTATGCCTCCCAAAATAAAACCAATCAAACCACCATCTTATCCCGCAAAAAATAAGCCCCTACATAGCACAATCGCTGGGGAAAAAAATATGTCTCTCAGACTATGGAGACATTAACCCCTTAAAGACTCAGCCCTATTTCACCTTAAAGGGATTCTGTCACCAGTTTTCACCCCTTTGAGCTAAACATATGCTCATGCTCAGGGTCTCTTCATGATTCCTATTCTAGAAACTACACCCCTCAAGGTATTCAAAACTGATTTTACAAACTCTGTTAACCCTTTAGGTGTCCCACAAGAATTAATGGAAAATTGAGATAACATTTCAAAATTTCACTTTTTTGGCAGATTTTCCATTCTAATAATTGTTTTCCAGTTACAAAGCAAGGGTAACAGCCAAACAAAACTTAATATTTATTGCCCCTATTCTGTAGTTTACAGAAACACCCCGTATGTGATTGTAAACTGCTGTACGGGCACACAGCAGGGCGCAGAAGGAAAGGAATGCCATACGGTTTTTGGAAGGGAGATTTTGCTGGACTGGTTTTTTGACAACATGTCCCATTTGAAGACCCCCTGATGCCGCCCGAGCCTTCCACAACCACCCCCCCTGCACCCCCGCAGCTACAATATGATTGGGGGCTGCAGGTGTGGGGTAAAATATAAAACTTGGGGAACATTTAGTCTCTTGATCCCTGTGGTCTGAGATCGCAGAAATCGCTGCAAACCGCAGGTCTGAATTGGCCTGCTGTTTGCTGCGATCACCAATATGGGGGATCACATGACCCCCCGGGCATTGTGACAGGATGCCCGCTGAATGATTTCAGCGGACATCCTGTTCCTATTAACCCCCGCTGCGCCGCACTCTCCTTTTACGCTGGGTTCACACTTGAGCGTATTTGATACGCGCGTTTTTGTAAATATGAAACGTGCGTTGTACGTGCGTTCGTGTGATTGACCACTCTGGCGTCAATCACAATACGCGCGACAAAATGCCCCAAAGAAGCTCCTGTACTTCTTTGGGCGTAGGGCGTTTTACAGCAGGTTCGTACGCGCTGTAAAACGCTCAGGTGAGAACCATGCCCATAGGAAAACATGGGTTTTCGCCTGTTGAGCGTTTTACAGCGCGTAGGAACGCACTGTAAAACGCTCAGGTGTGAACCTAGCCTTAAAGATATGACGTACCAGTACGTAATGGGTCCAGACCTTAAGTACTCGGGAACCATGACGTACTGGTATGTCATGCGTCCTTAAGGGGTTAAAACATGATTTTTTTTGTTTCAAAAACATTATTATTGTGTAAAACTTAAATAAATAACTAAAAAGTATACATATTAGGTATCGCAACGTCCATAACAACCTGCTCTATAAAAATAACACATGACCTGTCACCTAACCCCTCAGATGAAAAATTATATAAATACGGTGTCAAAAGCCATTTTTGAGCCATGAGTTAAGTATGCAATGACCCAAAGGTGTAGACACTGTTGTCTTTGTGTATGGCTTTTTATCTTTTCGAGCGTCGAGCCGTTTTTCAATCATATATACTGAGGGATAGGTTATATACAATCTCCATATTCCTCAGCTGTGCATCCAGCACCATCTAGTGGTGTGGCTAATTAAGCGCGCTTTAGCCATACTTTTTGTTGAGTACCTCACTGTCAGGTCTGCACGTGAGGCTAGCTGTTCTGCAGCACTGGCTTTCAGTGATCAACCCTGTGAATATAGTTATATCCAGGGCTGGAAGCGTGCAGACGCAGCCATTTTTTTATATTTGTATAGGGCGTCACCCCAACTTTAAATTCTCTAATGACTCTAATAAAATTGTTTATTATTTTTGATTTTTAGCGTTCTATCAATCCAATATTTGTCACTTTTTATCTTTTTGTATAAATTATCTACATCTATTTTATGGAAGCTGGACTTCTCTGCATTTTTGTCTCAAGATTGGTACACCCAATACAGGTGTTATCTATGCTTCCAGGAACTACCCACAGATGAGCTGGAGTTGTGCTTTATATTTGTACTGCTGTATATACAATATATATCTATCTATTATACCTATTACCACGTGATCATCAGTAACATGTAACCGGTGAGGTCACACCTCCTTTTAGCTTCTCCATTCTAGCTTCTACCTATTAATATAATACACTGTATTCAAGGGGCACATACAAAAGGCACTATACACAAAGTGGACACATAAGAGGCACTATACATAAAGGGGGCATATATAAGAGGCACTATACATAAAGGGGGCACATACAAGAGGCACTATACATAAAGGTAGCACATATAAGAGGCCCTATACATAAAGGGGGCACATACAAGAGGCACTATACACAAAGAGGACAGATAAGAGGCACTATACATAATGGGGGCACATATAAGAGGCACTATACATAAAGGGGCACATATAAGAGGCGCTATACATAATGTGGTAAATAAAAAGTATGTGCCACTATTTATAGGGGGCACCAAGCATGTGGCACAATATACAGGGGCACAGGTCATATGCCACAGCCATTAGGGGCACTGTTTCTGTCACTATATACAGAGGGCACAGAGTGTGTGGCACTACCATTAGGGACACGGTGTGTGGTACTTTATTTTCAGTGGGAATAGTATGTGACATGACTGCATTCAGGGGCAGAGTGTATGCTGCTATTATATGTATGGCCATGTGTGTGGCTCTAAGATGAGTTTGTGGTAGTATGCAGGGTGCTGATGTGTTGGTAAAGAGAGTAGCTAAAGACATTTTCTCAGCAACATCTGCAGAGACGAGTCGTGGCTGGGAAATGTCTAAATGAAAATGTTTAATTTGCCACTGACTGTGTCTGATCATTACTGTAGTCACCTGTATGATCCACAGCTGATGATGGGTAGTGGCATTCTATTTTGTTAAGCAATTAGGGATGAGTGAATTGACTTCTGATGAAACATCCAAAGTCGATTCCCATAAAACTGCGTTCCAATACTGTGCCTAGCAGGAGCTGCACTACAGTATCAGAATGTATTAGCTTTAATGACCCGCAGTTATTGCTTCGTGAAGAATCGCGAGATTTTGGGCCATAACTTTATAAATTAATTGTACTGTAAAACATTTCGAACTCAGTTTCAGTTCCAAGTGGAAATTTGGAACTGAACCCAAGTTCGAAAAGTTTTACAGTACAAATAATTCTATGAAGTTATTGTGTGAAATCTCGCGAGACTGTAAGCATTAACTTTGGCTCATCAGAGCAATACATTCTAATACTGTACAGAGCTCCTGATCGTACAGTGTTAGAACTAAATTGGCAATTGATTGCAGCTGCCTATTGCCAGCGCCTGGGGATCCCATGCCCCTTAAGAGGTGATAACGAGTATATGTCCCTCTGTCAGAGCAAGTAGTTATGACGCCAGTTTCAGTTACGCAACAAGGACTTGTTGTCCCTTTGTAGATGGTAGTGTTGGTACCCAGGGTAGGATTGCCAGAGTGGTGTAGAATGGCCTACAATGTCTCTGTAGATGTTATAGACCCGTTTCACGGTGCTCCTACCTGGGTATCCTTGATTGCAGATGTGGTTTAGTCCAAAGTAAGTGCAAAAAGGGGTTGTTGAACTTGGGTGATGAATAAGTAGAATAAATGGAGTCCAGACTTTGTAGTAACGTTGAACACAGCTTTACTTGGCATAAACGGTAATCCAAACAGCTTGGGAGGCAATGCAAGCACAGGAGGAGACAAGCAACCAAGTAGTACTTCACAGGCAGGGCCTGTGGGCCTAGCAGAGCAGACAGCGCCTGCTAGCCAACGCACAACCTTTCCCCAGGAGGGGGTAGACTGAACTCCACTATCACTAGCTCTAGAGAGGGCTGGAGTTGAACTAGAAGGTTCCTCTCCAGAGAAACTAGCTCTGCACAGACGTGCTGCCACCTGCTGGTGGACCAGGCACATTACATGTCAACAGTGGTTTATAAGGAGATACATACACATATTGCAGGATATGGTAATAAATATATCTATGATGACACAGGATCACACATTATAGATAGTGAGGGTACAAAAGTGGTAATAGCACGCTGGGTCAATATATTTGCATAAAGGACACATAAAAGAGGCACTATACATAAGGGAGAATTATAAGAGGCAATATATACATGGGGTACCAAAAAGAGGCTATATATATTGTGGGGATTTGCTCTGGTAGGTAGGCTAAGCGGATGCAGAACAGAGGCACCAAAAACAGTTATTTCTCAAACTGCAGTGTTTTATTCACACAAGCAGGTTTAACAGCTCAGCAAACATGTCTGCTCAGCACATTGCTGACACTCTGCTATAAACTGCTGACATCTGTGCTGGTGCAGATGTCAGTAGTTTAACCCCTTCCATGCCGCGGTCTGTACGGAAGGGGTTAACAGGGAGGGATCTCCCTCCCTCTCCCATCGGGGGCTGCTGTGCCCTTGCAGCCCCCGATTCTTGAAGGGACCACAGAAGGAAGGGGCCCCCCTCCCTCCCCATCACCCGCTGCTCTGTTCTGGCAGCGGGTGATGGTTACCATGGCAACAGAATGCCATTCCAGGAGTTCTGCTTGCCATGGTATTGGCAAGTCTGATTTGACTTCTGCTAAAGGTAGAATTCTGATCAGACTTTGTAAAGTAATAAATACAGTACAGTACACTATATAGTGTACTGTACTGTATTATACAGACATCAGACCCACTGGATCTTCAAGAACCAAGTGGGTCTGGGTAAAAAAAACACATTTATCACTGAATAAAAATACAAAAAATAAAATATTAGGTATTGCCGCATCCGTAAAAACCTGCTTTATAAAAATACCACATGACCTAACCCCTCAGATGAATACCATTAAAAAAATGGTGTAAAAAGCTATTTTTGTCACCTTACATCCCAAAAGTGTAATACCCAGCGATCAAAAAGGCGTATGCCTCCCAAAATAAAACCAATCAAACCACCATCTTATCCCGCAAAAAATAAGCCCCTACATAGCACAATCGCTGGGGAAAAATATGTCTCTCAGACTATGGAGACATTAACCCCTTAAAGACTCAGCCCTATTTCACCTTAAAGGGATTCTGTCACCAGTTTTCACCCCTTTGAGCTAAACATATGCTCATGCTCAGGTCTCTTCATGATTCCTATTCTAGAAACTACACCCTCAAGGTATTCAAAACTGATTTTACAAACTCTGTTAACCCTTTAGGTGTCCCACAAGAATTAATGGAAAATTGAGATAACATTTCAAAATTTCACTTTTTTGGCAGATTTTCCATTCTAATAATTGTTTTCCAGTTACAAAGCAAGGGTAACAGCCAAACAAAACTTAATATTTATTGCCCCTATTCTGTAGTTTACAGAAACACCCCGTATGTGATTGTAAACTGCTGTACGGGCACACAGCAGGGCGCAGAAGGAAAGGAATGCCATACGGTTTTTGGAAGGGAGATTTTGCTGGACTGGTTTTTTGACAACATGTCCCATTTGAAGACCCCCTGATGCCGCCCGAGCCTTCCACAACCACCCCCCCTGCACCCCCGCAGCTACAATATGATTGGGGGCTGCAGGTGTGGGGTAAAATATAAAACTTGGGGAACATTTAGTCTCTTGATCCCTGTGGTCTGAGATCGCAGAAATCGCTGCAAACCGCAGGTCTGAATTGGCCTGCTGTTTGCTGCGATCACTCAATATGGGGATCACATGACCCCCGGGCATGTGACAGGATGCCCGCTGAATGATTTCAGCGGACATCCTGTTCCTATTAACCCCGCTGCGCCGCACTCTCCTTTACGCTGGGTTCACACTTGAGCGTATTTGATACGCGCGCTTTTGTAAATATGAAACGTGCGTTGTACGTGCGTTCGTGTGATTGACCACTCTGGCGTCAATCACAATGCAGCGACAAAATGCCCCAAAGAAGCTCCTGTACTTCTTTGGGCGTAGGGCGTTTTACAGCAGGTTCGTACGCGCTGTAAAACGCTCAGGTGAGAACCATGCCCATAGGAAAACATGGGTTTTGCCTGTTGAGCGTTTTACAGCGCGTAGGAACGCACTGTAAAACGCTCAGGTGTGAATCCTAGCCTTAAAGATATGGCGTACCAGTACGTAATGGGTCCAGACCTTAAGTACTCGGGAACCATGACGTACTGGTATGTCATGCGTCCTTAAGGGGTTAAAACATGATTTTTTTTGTTTCAAAAACATTATTATTGTGTAAAACTTAAATAAATAACTAAAAAGTATACATATTAGGTATCGCAACGTCCATAACAACCTGCTCTATAAAAATAACACATGACCTGTCACCTAACCCCTCAGATGAAAAATTATATAAATACGGTGTCAAAAGCCATTTTTGTCACCTTACATCACAAAAAGTGTAATAGCAAGTGACCCAAATGTCATATGCACCCCAAGATAGTGCCAATCAAACCGACATCTCATCCCAGAAAAAAAAGGAACCCCTACATAAGACAGTCGCCCCAAAAACAATAATATATGGCTTACAGAATGTGGAGACACAAATTTTATTTTATTTTTTTCAAAAATGCCTTATTATGTAAAACTGAAACAAAACCCCCCAAAAAGTAGTCATATTTGGTATTGTCGCAAATGTAACTACCTGCTCTACAGAAATAGCACACGATCTAACCTGTCAGATCAAATTTTGCTGGACACTTTGGTCACCAAAAAGTGACTCAAAGAAACTACACCCCTCAAGGTATTCAAAACTGATTTTACAAACTTTGTTAACCCTTTAGGTGTTCCACAAGAGTTATTGGCAAATGGAGATGAAATTAAAGAATTTCTATTTTTTGTTACCTTGCCTCAAAAGAGTGTAATATACAGCAAACAAAAATCATATTTACCCTAAAATAGTACCAACAAAACTGCCACCTTATCCCGTAGTTTCCAAAATGTGGTCACTTTTTGGGAGTTTCTACTGTAGGTGTGCATCAGGGGGGCTTCAAATGGGACATGCTGTCTAAAAACCAGTCTAGCAAAATCTGCCTTCCAAATACCATATGGTGTTCCCTTCCTTCTATGCCCTGCCGTTTGGCCATACAGTAGTGAATAAAACACTGCAGTACAATAAATATTGAGTTTTGTTTGGCTGTTAACCCTTGCTTTGTTACTGGAAAAAAATGGATCAAAATGGAAAATTTGCCAAAAAAATCTAAATTCTGAAATGTTATCTCCATTTGCCACTAACTTTTGTGGAACACCTAAAGGGTTAATGACGTTTGTAAAATTAGTTTTTAATACCTTGAGGGGTATATCTTCTAGAATGGGGTAATTTTTTATGCAAGCCTCACAAAGAACTGGCCCTTAAAAAGTGGAGTTTGGAAAATTTCAAGATGTGCTTCTAAACTTCTAAGCCTTGTAATGTCCCTAAAAAATAAAATGGCATTCCCGAAATGATCCAAACATGAACTAGACATATTTGGAATGTAAAGTAACAACTATTTTTGGGGGTATTACTATGTACTATAGAAGTGGAGAAATTGAAACTTGAAAATTTGCAAATTTTTCTAAATTTTGGGCCAATTTTTATTTTATTTTTTATAAATCTAAATGATTTTTTTTTAACTATTTTACCAGTGTCATGAAGTACAATATGTGAGGAAAAAACAATCTCAGAATGGCCTGGATAAGTAAAAGCATTTTAAAGTTATTTGCACATAAAGTGACACTGGTCAGATTTGCAAAAAGGGCCTGGTCCTTAGGATGAAAATGAGCCCAGTCCCTAAGGGGTTAAATCCAGGATTTAGTCGACCTGTCTTCCCCAAACAGGTCACAAGCATTCATCCAGGCACAGGCCTCATAAAACAGAGAGATATATCCCACACTCTAGCTGCCTTTAATGAGAGTTGGGCGTCCGCGAAGCCCGGACCGGCTAGTGAAATCCGGCCCGGTGCTTGACCTCAACTTGCTGCAATCAGTCTTTGCAGCATATGCTGGGAGGAAAATACCTCCCATCAACCAACAGACCTTTCACTGTGTCACAGTATACACAAGGGGTGTGAAACAGACACTCTCTGTGGGTTTCAAAAAGTATGTGCCACTATTTATAGGGGGCACCAAGCATGTGGCACAATATACAGGGGCACAGGTCATATGCCACAGCCATTAGGGGCACTGTTTCTGTCACTATATACAGAGGGCACAGAGTGTGTGGCACTACCATTAGGGACACGGTGTGTGGTACTTTATTTTCAGTGGGAATAGTATGTGACATGACTGCATTCAGGGGCAGAGTGTATGCTGCTATTATATGTATGGCCATGTGTGTGGCTCTAAGATGAGTTTGTGGTAGTATGCAGGGTGCTGATGTGTTGGTAAAGAGAGTAGCTAAAGACATTTTCTCAGCAACATCTGCAGAGACGAGTCGTGGCTGGGAAATGTCTAAATGAAAATGTTTAATTTGCCACTGACTGTGTCTGATCATTACTGTAGTCACCTGTATGATCCACAGCTGATGATGGGTAGTAGCATTCTATTTTGTTAAGCAATTAGGGATGAGTGAATTGACTTCTGATGAAATATCCAAAGTCGATTCCCATAAAACTGCGTTCCAATACTGTACCTAGCAGGAGCTCCGTACAGTATTAGAATGTATTGGCTTCAATGAGCCGAAGTTATTGCTTCGTGAAGAATCGCGAGATTTTGTGCAATAGCTTTATATATTAATTTGTACTGTAAAAAAACATTTCCCGAACTCAGTTTCAGTTCCAAGTGGAAATTTGGAACTGAACCCAAGTTCGAAAAAAGTTTTTTTACAGTACAAATGAATCTATGAAGTTATTGTGTGAAATCTCGCGAGACTTCTTAAAGCAATAACTTTGGCTCATCAGAGCCAATACATTCTAATACTGTACAGAGCTCCTGATCCGTACAGTGTTAGAACTAAATTTTATGCGAATCGACTTCAGATCTTTCATCAATTCGCTCATCCCTAGAAGCAACAACTCCCAGTATACCTTTTCAACTGTCCAGGCCATACAGGGAGTTGTAGTTAAATACTGACTGAACAAGTTTATATAGCAAGTTCTAGCCTGACTATAAAATTGTATCTTTATATACATGTATACAGTCGTGGCCAAAAGTTTTGAGAATTACATAAATATTGGAAATTGGAAAAGTTGCTGCTTAAGTTTTTATAATAGCAATTTGCATATACTCCAGAATGTTATGAAGAGTGATCAGATGAAATGCATATTCCTTCTTTGCCATGAAAATTAACTTAATCCCAAAAAAACCTTTCCACTCAATTTGATTGCTGTCATTAAAGGACCTGCTGAGATCATTTCAGTAATCATCTTGTTAACTCAGGTGAGAATGTTGACGAGCACAAGGCTGGAGATCATTATGTCAGGCTGATTGGGTTAAAATGGCAGACTTGACATGTTAAAAGGAGGGTGATGCTTGAAATCATTCTTCTTCGATTGTTAACCCTGGTGACCTGCAAAGAAACGCGGGCAGCCATCATTGCGTTGCATAAAAATGGCTTCACAGGCAAGGATATTGTGGCTACTAAGATAGCACCTCAATCAACAATTTATAGGATCATCAAGAACTTCAAGGAAAGAGGTTCAATTCTTGTTAAGAAGGCTTCAGGTCATCCAAGAAAGTCCAGCAAGCGCCAGGATCATCTCCTAAAGAGGATTCAGCTGCAGGATTGGAGTGCCACCAGTGCAGAGCTTGCTCAGGAATGGCAGCAGGCAGGTGTGAGCGCATCTGCACGCACAGTGAGGCGAAGACTTTTGGAAGATGGCCTGGTGTCAAGAAGGGCAGCAAAGAAGCCACTTCTCTCCAAAAAAAAACATCAGGGACAGATTGATCTGGATTTGATCCAGTGCTGAGCCACGCCCCCTGCACTGATCACATGACGGTGACGTCACCCCAGGTCCTTCGGCTTTTCCAAAGTTCGGGTTCGTGGAAGCCGCCCCTTATGGATTCCATATGCCGGGATAGTCCGCGGTAGTGGAATCCATAACGGGATGCGGCGATTACCCCAACCCGAACGCCAAACTAATTTTTGAAGTTCACTCATCTCTAGTCACCACGTGAGATTTAGCGTGTTGTCTCTAATAGAGATGGTCACAACAGCCTCTACCCGATCAAATGAATGAAGTGAGTTTTTTTACACCGGATTAACCCCTGAAAATGCTCAATGTTAATCTCAGATGCCATGATCAGCGATGAATGCAGCTTCTGAGGGGTTCAATGATTGGTGCGTGGCTGGGGGGTAGTGCTTTATTTCGTCACAAAGCAAATTTCTTTGTGAAATTCGACAAGCAGCCAAAATCGAATTTTTTATAACTTCGCTCAACACTAAAAAAGGTCTGATGACACAAAAAGGCCTAATATGAAACTATGTGTTCACAATTCCCTCTTTTTCAGCTGCCCTCACCACTTTTGTAAAAGGGGCATGGCAAGTGCAGGAAAGGGGTGTGACCAGCAGCACAGACAAATTTATTTTAATTTACGCCAGTTTTTGGTGCAAATGAAGCCAGAAATCTACAGCAGCTTTGATTTCGTTTTAAGCACACGGACTGCAGGAGAATGAGCCTAATTTATGATGAGGCCTGCGTCTCGTCATAAATATGTAGCATCCCCAAGCACTTAAGGGGATATCAAGATCGGCACAGAAAATGTCTCTTGATAAATCTTCCCCATGGAGTAAAGGTAAAATATAATCTGCCATGATAAATTTAAGCTATAAAAAAAAAAACTATTTGTTCTTTATGCCCAGATAACCCCTTTAAAGGTATTTCATTGCAATATAATAGCATTGTGCAAGTATCATATGATCCCTTTCTGTGGTGTCTTACCAAGCAGAGCTAATTTATTAATATTGTGTAAAATAAAAGCAAAGACCGGTTAAACCAAGTGTTTTTAGTAGCGGTAAGCCTTGCTGATTCACCTGACGCAAATTAGACCACCAGTAATAAATGCCCCCACCCCCCTTTTTTTTTTTTATCAAAGCCATAATTAGTGAAAGCATTGCTGATAGTTTGTTTCCTAAAATTGGCACTAGATGGCAGCACTTATGGTTTGTATTTGCTCAGCGTTAATCTGCAGCATGAAAATTTGTAAAAATAATGCAAAAACACATGTTTTCTTATTCCAGAATGACAGAATGTTATGCTCCAGGAGTAATTTAGGTTATATTTCACAGAATATATCCGTCCCAAGTTCCAACTACTATTTTTAAAATATATTCAAGTATAATGTCTTATTTTATACAATAGAAAGGTATACTTTAGGATTTTACTAGAATGTTCAATTTATGTTAATGTATTTCGATAATCAATATTTTTCTTGTAGGTTCATTTCAACTGAATATGTGGTCAAAGCTGTGGCAGAGAATGCAACTGCATGGAACAGACCGTTGCACAAAAAATCCCTTCTAAAAACCATATAAAAGCAATCCTCATTTTGCTAAAAGCAGTTCATTTAAACAGTTTTGTACACTTAAAAATAAATAAAAGTGCTTGAGCAGGTAAGGAGCAATGGATGACGAATAAAGGTTAATAAACTAAAGGGCATCTGTTAGCAGATTTGCACCTATGAAACTGGCTGACCTGTTCCATGTGCGCTTGGGAGCTGACATATTAGTGGGCGTCTTTAGGGATCGACTGACCCACAAGAATCAGCTGTAAGATAGCTGCATAGAAACTGCCCTAAACAAACTAATAAACAAGAGAGGGGTATACAGAGGGAGGAGGAGGCTCCTCTCTGTCACCTTTGGCTCCCCACGATACAATTGCAGGGTGCTGATGGTTATCATGGCACCCGGAAGCCTTACAAGGGACTTCACGTCTGCCAGGGAGCTGGTGGCTGGGTGATAGGCAACTGTCAGTGTAATATTGACAGTTTCAATGCAGTACAATACAGCATGTATTATAATGCTTTAAAACAAGGATCAGACCCTCAAATGTTGAAGTCTCATAGTGGGACAAAAAGTAAAAAATAAAAGGTGTTTTATAAAATATATATATATATATATATATATATATATATATATATTTTTTATAAAACACCTTTATTATATATATATATATATATATATATATATATATATATATATATATATAATAGTAGGAAAGGGAGGACTGCACTCCAAATTAGTGAAAAAATAGAAAAACTTTTATTTACCCATGGCGGGAGCGACGTTTCGGCTCGTGTGAGCCTTTCTCAAGCATAGAGCCGAAGCGAGGCCGAAATGTCGCTCCCGCCATGGGTAAATAAAAGTTTTTCTATTTTTCACTAATTTGGAGTGCAGTCCTCCCTTTCCTACTATTGTAATATTGGGTTCAGCCAGGACCCGTTGTAGGACATTGCACCCGCCTTTTTTCTTTGATGGTGCTGCCATTGATTCTTTTGTGGATATCTATATATATATATATATATATATATATATATATAGAGAGCATATATATGTCTGGTATGTATGTTCCGCAATCACTCAAAAATGCAACCATTGCTGTCATTAAAGGACCTGCTGAGATCATTTCAGTAATCATCTTGTTAACTCAGGTGAGAATGTTGACGAGCACAAGGCTGGACATCATTATGTCAGGCTGATTGGGTTAAAATGGCAGACTTGACATGTTAAAAGGAGGGTGATGCTTGAAATCATTCTTCTTCGATTGTTAACCCTGGTGACCTGCAAAGAAACGCGGGCAGCCATCATTGCGTTGCATAAAAATGGCTTCACAGGCAAGGATATTGTGGCTACTAAGATAGCACCTCAATCAACAATTTATAGGATCATCAAGAACTTCAAGGAAAGAGGTTCAATTCTTGTTAAGAAGGCTTCAGGTCATCCAAGAAAGTCCAGCAAGCGCCAGGATCATCTCCTAAAGAGGATTCAGCTGCAGGATTGGAGTGCCACCAGTGCAGAGCTTGCTCAGGAATGGCAGCAGGCAGGTGTGAGCGCATCTGCACGCACAGTGAGGCGAAGACTTTTGGAAGATGGCCTGGTGTCAAGAAGGGCAGCAAAGAAGCCACTTCTCTCCAAAAAAAAAACATCAGGGACAGATTGATCTGGATTTGATCAAGTGCTGAGCCACGCCCCCTGCACTGATCACATGACGGTGACGTCACCCCAGGTCCTTCGGCTTTTCCAAAGTTCGGGTTCGTGGAAGCCGCCCCTTATGGATTCCATATGCCGGGATAGTCCGCGGTAGTGGAATCCATAACGGGATGCGGCGATTACCCCAACCCGAACGCCAAACTAATTTTTGAAGTTCACTCATCTCTAGTCACCACGTTGTCTCTAATAGAGATGGTCACGACAGCCTCTACCCGATCAAATGAATGAAGTGAGTTTTTTTACACCGGATTAACCCCTGAAAATGCTCAATGTTAATCTCAGATGCCATGATCAGCGATGAATGCAGCTTCTGAGGGGTTCAATGATTGGTGCGTGGCTGGGGGGTAGTGCTTTATTTCGTCACAAAGCAAATTTCTTTGTGAAATTCGACAAGCAGCCAAAATCGAATTTTTTATAACTTCGCTCAACACTAAAAAAGGTCTGATGACACAAAAAGGCCTAATATGAAACTATGTGTTCACAATTCCTCTTTTTCAGCTGCCCTCACCACTTTTGTAAAGGGGCATGGCAAGTGCAGGAAAGGGGTGTGACCAACAGCACAGACAAATTTATTTTAATTTACGCCAGTTTTGGTGCAAATGAAGCCAGAAATCTACAGCAGCTTTGATTTCGTTTTAAGCACACGGACTGCAGGAGAATGAGCCTAATTTATGATGAGGCCTGCGTCTCGTCATAAATATGTAGCATCCCCAAGCACTTAAGGGGATATCAAGATCGGCACAGAAAATGTCTCTTGATAAATCTTCCCCATGGAGTAAAGGTAAAATATAATCTGCCATGATAAATTTAAGCTATAAAAAAAAAAACTATTTGTTCTTTATGCCCAGATAACCCCTTTAAAGGTATTTCATTGCAATATAATAGCATTGTGCAAGTATCATATGATCCCTTTCTGTGGTGTCTTACCAAGCAGAGCTAATTTATTAATATTGTGTAAAATAAAAGCAAAGACCGGTTAAACCAAGTGTTTTTAGTAGCGGTAAGCCTTGCTGATTCACCTGACGCAAATTAGACCACCAGTAATAAATGCCCCCACCCCCCTTTTTTTTTTTTATCAAAGCCATAATTAGTGAAAGCATTGCTGATAGTTTGTTTCCTAAAATTGGCACTAGATGGCAGCACTTATGGTTTGTATTTGCTCAGCGTTAATCTGCAGCATGAAAATTTGTAAAAAATAATGCAAAAAACACATGTTTTCTTATTCCAGAATGACAGAATGTTATGCTCCAGGAGTAATTTAGGTTATATTTCACAGAATATATCCGTCCCAAGTTCCAACTACTATTTTTAAAATATATTCAAGTATAATGTCTTATTTTATACAATAGAAAGGTATACTTTAGGATTTTACTAGAATGTTCAATTTATGTTAATGTATTTCGATAATCAATATTTTTTCTTGTAGGTTCATTTCAACTGAATATGTGGTCAAAGCTGTGGCAGAGAATGCAACTGCATGGAACAGACCGTTGCACAAAAAAATCCCTTCTAAAAACCATATAAAAGCAATCCTCATTTTGCTAAAAGCAGTTCATTTAAACAGTTTTGTACACTTAAAAATAAATAAAAGTGCTTGAGCAGGTAAGGAGCAATGGATGACGAATAAAGGTTAATAAACTAAAGGGCATCTGTTAGCAGATTTGCACCTATGAAACTGGCTGACCTGTTCCATGTGCGCTTGGGAGCTGACATATTAGTGGGCGTCTTTAGGGATCGACTGACCCACAAGAATCAGCTGTAAGATAGCTGCATAGAAACTGCCCTAAACAAACTAATAAACAAGAGAGGGGTATACAGAGGGAGGAGGAGGCTCCCTCTCTGTCACCTTTGGCTCCCCACGATACAATTGCAGGGTGCTGATGGTTATCATGGCACCCGGAAGCCTTACAAGGGACTTCACGTCTGCCAGGGAGCTGGTGGCTGGGTGATAGGCAACTGTCAGTGTAATATTGACAGTTTCAATGCAGTACAATACAGCATGTATTATAATGCTTTAAAACAAGGATCAGACCCTCAAATGTTGAAGTCTCATAGTGGGACAAAAAAGTAAAAAAAAATAAAAAGGTGTTTTATAAAAAATATATATATATATTTTTTATAAAACACCTTTATTATCATATATATATATATATATATATATATATATATATATATATATAATAGTAGGAAAGGAGGACTGCACTCCAAATTAGTGAAAAAATAGAAAAACTTTTATTTACCCATGGCGGGAGCGACGTTTCGGCTCGTGTGAGATCACTATAGCAGGGGCCACTATTAAAGGAGCAGGGTGCTGAGGAGAATGCTGTTAAGTTGGCATGGGCCACTATTAAAGGGGCAGCTGCTATGTAAGTCACGTTAATGGGGTGGGCACTGTGGAGTTCACTGTTAAGGGGGCAGGGGCCACTATTGAAGGGGCAGCTGCTGAGGAGGTCACTGTTAAAGGATTGGGCACTGTGGAGGTCACTGTTATAGGGGCGTTCACTGTAGAGGTCAATGTTAAGGGGGCAGGTACCACTATTAATGGAGCAGCTGCTGTGAAGGTCACTGTTAAGGCAGCAGGGTACTGTGAGGTCACTGTTAAGGGATGGGTGCTGTGGAAGTCTCTGTTAAGGGGGCAGGGAACAGTGGTGGACACAGATAAGAGGATGGTCCTCTATGGAGTTCAGTGTTAAGGGGCGGGATACTGTAGTGGTCACTGTTAAGGGGGCTGTGATTGGCTGCGCTCGCAGCCAGGGAGAAGGAAACCACTTCCCAGGCAAAAGAAAAGTCCCCACTTCATACAAAGAATTGCAGCATATGAAAACTAACAGGGACCGGAGCGGATGAACCGGGGGTAGAGTTGAGCGAACCCGAACTGTATAGTTCGGGTTGGTACCGAATTTTGGGATGTTCGGGACATGGACCTTTTCAAAAAAGTTCGGGTTCGGGTCCATTGTTCAGCGATTTCTTCCCGCTTTCTGTAGGGCTGCACAGCAGCCAATCAGCTAGCGTTTTACTTCTAGCCCCAAGAAGCCATCACAGCCATGCCTACTAATGGCATGGCTGTGATTGACCAAGTGCAGCATGTGACTCAGCCTCTAGAGCGCCGCACGTCACTCTGCTCTAATTAGTGTAGGGATAGGATGCAGCTGCTGTGAGGGCAAGATTAGGCAGGGAAAACTCAGCAAAAACACCTAATGAAGTGATCGATCCACAGCTGTGAATCATTCAACTTCTGCTAGTTAATTGCTCACTGGTTTTTAGGCTGCACAGAGCGTTTTTCAGTGACTTTTTTTATGGGGTGATTGGCGGCCATTTTGTGTCTTGTGATGCACCAGCACAAGCTGCCACCAAGTCCATCAATCCTAGTTTTTTTTTTTTTTGCTATATCCTACATCAGGGGCTTTGCTGTGCTTATTGTCACCCCTAGAAACTCAGGATAGAAATTTCTATATTTTATTGAGTGGTGAAATTGAATTGCCAAAATAGCAATCCCCTAAATCTGGTGTTCCAGCTGTGGCTAGCCAAGTGTAATACTGTCTGCTGTCTGGCAAAGGATAGATTTTTTTCTGTGGTGAAATTCAATTGCCAAAATAGCAATCCCCTAAATCTGGTGTTTCAGCTGTGGCTGGTTAAGTTTAATACTGTCCAGCAAAGGATAGATATTTTTCTGGGGTGAAATTTAATTGCCAAAATAGCAATACCGAAAATCAGTGGCTTCAGCTGTGGCTGGCCAAGTTTAATAGTGTCCGGCAAAGGATATATGTTGTTCTGGGGTGAAATTCAATCACCTAAATCTGGTGTCCCAGCAGTGTCTTGCCAAGTTTAATAGTGTCCGGCAAAGTATAAATAATTTTCTGGGGTGAAATTCAATTGCCAAAATAGCAATACCATAAATTAATGGTTTCAGCTGTGGCTGGCCAAGTTTAATAGTGTCCTGCAAAGGATTTTTTTTTTTCTGGGGTGAAATTCAATTGCCAAAATAGAAGTACCGTAAATATGGTGTTCCAGCTGTGACTGGACAAGTTTCATATTGTCCGTCAAAGGATATTTCATTTTCTGGGGTGAAATTCAGTTGCAAAAATAGGATTACTGTAAATCAGTGGTTTCAGCTGTGGCTGGCCAAGTTTAATAGTGTCCGGCAAAGGATATATTTTGTTCTGGGGTGAAGTTCAATTGCCAAAATAGCAATCCCCTAAATCTGGTGTCCCAGCAGTGGCTGGCCAAGTTTAATAGTGTCTGGCAAAGGATAGATAATTTTCTGGGGTGAAATTATATTGCCAAAATAGCAATCCCCTTAATCCAGTGTCCCAGCAGTGACTGGCCAAGTTTAATAGTGTCCGGCAAAGGATAGATTTTGTTCTGGGGTGAAATTCAATTGCCAAAATAGCAATACCATAAATCAGTGGTTTCAACTGTGGCTGGCCAAGTTTAATAGTGTCCTGCAAAGGAAATATTTTTTTCTGGGGTGAAGTTCAATTGCCAAAATAGAAGTACCATAAATCTGGTGTTCCAGCTGTGACTGGACAAGTTTCATAGTGTCCGTCAAAGCATATATTATTTTCTAGGGTGTAATTCAATTGCCAAAATAGCGATACCCAAAATCTGGTGTTCCAGCTGTTGAAGGCCAAGTGTAACTTTGTCCGTAAAAGGGTATATTACACTCAGCGTGCATCTCCAAGTGTACTTCTTTCCGTTAAAGGGTATATTACACAAAGTGTTAAAATACAAGTGCTGAAAGCATAATCCTACATATTTTTTCACACGCTACTGTGCATCTCCAAGTGCAAATCTGTCCATAAAAGGATACCTTTCATCCAAGTGCCTAAATACTAGTCAAACAATTGATATTCCCTTAAATCTGTGGTTGCTGATGTGCCTGGATTAGTGTAATACGGTACATAAATAGATAGCCAGATAGTGTTAGGTGCCTGTAAAAAAAAAGGCCTGAATTTGAATTTAATACATTGGGCCAAATAATTTTTTTCTTATTGTGGTGAACGGTAACAATGAGGAAAACATCAAGTAAGGGGAGGACGCGAACATGGTCGTGGTGGTCCCCAGGCGGAGAGTTCTGTGGCGCACGTCCTTCTACCACCAAGGATTGCAGGGCATCATTCTTTGCCTCCTGTAGCCTCCTCCTCCTACTCAGCTTCCTCCTCCTCTTCTTCAACCTGCTCATCTAGTCAGCCACACACCTTCACCACCAACTTCAGCACAGCCCGGGGTAAACGTCAGCAGGCCGTTCTGAAACTCATACAGACCCCACACCACGCAGGAGTTGTGGCGGGGTATTGAACAACAGACCGACGAGTGGTTGCTGCCGGTAGGCCTCAAGCCAGGCCTAGTGGTGTGCGATAATGGGCGAAATCTCATCGCAGCTCTGGGACTAGCCAGTTTGACGCACAGCCCTTGCCTGGCGCATGTGCTGAATTTGGTGGTGCAGAAGTTCATTCACAACTACCCCGACATGTCAGAGCTGCTGCATAAAGTGCGGGCCGTCTGTGCGCGCTTCCAGCCTTCACATCCTGCCTCTGTTCGCCTGTCTGCGCTACAGTGTAACTTCGACCTTCCCGCTCACCACCTCATATGCGACGTGCCCACCAGGTGGAACTCCACCTTGCACATTCTGGAGAGACTGTGTGAGCAGCAGCAGGCCATAGTGGAGTTTTAGCTGCAGCACGCACGGGTCAGTCGCACTGCGGAACAGCACCATTTCACCACCAATGACTGGCCTCCATGCGAGACCTGTGTGCCCTGTTGCGCTGTTTCGAGTACTCCACCAACATGGCCAGTGGCAATGACACCGCTATCAGCGTTACAATACCACTTCTATGTCTCCTTGAGAAAACGCTTAGGGCGATGATGGAAGAGGAGATGGCCCAGGAGGAGTAGGAGGATGAGGGGTCATTTTTAGCACTTTCAGGCCAGTCTGTTAGAAGTGCCTCAGAGGGAGTTTTTTTGCAACAGCAGAAGCCAGGTACAAATGTGGCCAGCTAGGGCCCACTACTGGAGGACGAGGAGGATGAGGGGGAGGTGGAGGAAGATGAGGATGAAGCAGGTTCACAGCGGTGTGGCACCCAACACAGCTCAGGCTCATTACTGGTGCGTGGCTGGGGGGATACAGAGGACAATGACGATATGCCTCCCACAGAGGACAGCTTGTCCTTACCTCTGGGCAGCCTGGCACACATGAGCGACTACATGCTGCAGTGCCTACACAACAACAGCAGAGTTGCTCACATTTTAACGTGTGCGGACTACTGGGTTGCCACCCTGCTGGATCCCTGATCCAAAGAAAATGTGCCCACCTTACTTCCTGCACTGGAGCGTGATAGCAAGATGCGCCAGTACAAGCGCACGCTGGTAGACGCTCTCCTGAGAGCATTCCCAAATGTCACAGGGGAACAAGGGGAAGCCCAAGGCGAAGTCAGAGGAGGAGCAAGAGATCGTCAATGCAGCTGTGTCACGGCCAGCTCCTCTGAGGGCAGGGTTAGCATGGCAGAAATGTGGAAAAGTTTTGTCACCACGCCACAGCTAACTGCACCACCACCTGATACGGAACGATTTAGCAGGAGGCAGAATTTCACTAACATGGTGGAACAGTACGTGTGCACACCCCTCCATGTACTGACTGATGGTTCGGCCCCTTTCAACTTCTGGGTCTCCAAATTGTCCACGTGGCCAGAGCCATCCTTTTATGCCTTGGAGGTGCTGGCCTGCCCGGCTGCCAGCATTTTGTCTGAACGTGTATTCAGCATGGCAGGGGGCATCATTACTGACAAACGCAGCCGCCTGTCCACAGCCAACGTGGACAAGCTGACGTTCATAAAAGTGAACCAGGCATGGATCCCACAGGACCTGTTCATCCCTTGTGCAGAATAGACATTTATAACTGCCTCCCCCCCAACCATATATTCTTGTACTCTGGGGCACTTCTTTACTGAATCCTAATTTTTTTATTTTACCATTATATTGCGGTGCAACAAAAAATTGAATGAACCTCTCCTCCGTCTAGGTGCCAGGGGCCTAATTATCTGAAAGTGGCCTGTTCCAGTGGTGGGTGACATGAAGCCTGATTCTCTGCTATGCGACCTCTGTCTTTTGTCTGGGTGCCGTGGGCTAAATATCTGAAAGTGGCCTTATCTATTGCTGGGTGACATTCAGCCTGATTCTCTGCTATGTGACCTCTCTCCTCCGTCTGGGTGCCAGGGGCCTAATTATCTAAAAGTGTCCTTCTCCATTGGTGCGTGACATGACGCCTGATTCTCTGCTATGCGACCTCTGTCCTCTGTCTGGGTGCTAGGGCCTAAATAAATGAAAGTGGCCTTCTCCATTGTTGGGTGACTTGAACCTTAATTCTCTGCTATGGGACCTCTCTTCAATTGATATTGCTTAATTTTTATTTATTTTATTTTAATTCATTTCCCTATCGCCATTTGTTTGTTTGCAGGGCATTTACCTACATTTTGCTGCCTTTTGCAGCCCTCTAGCCCTTTCCTCTAGTGCCCAAAAGTTCGGGTCCCCATTGACTTCAATGGGGTTCGGTTTTGGAATGAAGTTTGGATGGAGTTCGGATGCCGAACCTGAACATTTTCGGTAAGTTCGGCTGAACTTCTCGAACCCGAACATCCAGTTGTTCACTCAACTCTAGTTTTGAGTGGAGAGATTAATGGTGACTAGTGATGTCGCGAACATAAAATTTTCAGTTCGCGAACGGCGAACGCGAACTTCCGCAAATGTTCGCGAACGGGCGAACCGGGCGAACCGCAATAGACTTCAATAGACAGGCGAATTTTAAAAACCAAAGGGACTCTTTCTGGCCACAATAGTGATGGAAAAGTTGTTTCAAGGGGACTAACACCTGGACTGTGGCATGCCGGAGGGAGATCTATGGCAAAACTCCCATGGAAAATTACGTAGTGGACACAGAGTCTGGTTTTAATCCATAAAGGGCATAAATCAACTAACAGTCCTAAATTGTTTGGAATAACATGCTTTAAAACATCCAGTGTGTGTATACGATCAGGTGTGATGTTGTATCGATCAGGTAGTGTAAGGGTTACGCCCGCTTCACAGACATTGACAAACCAAACTCCCCTTTTAATGCACCGCAAACAACCGCAAACAGTCCATTTGCACAACCGCAAACTCCCCATTTGCACAAGGTTGGATACCAAGCTAGCCATGTCCCGGTGATGTCATTGAAGGTTTCTTCCTCCACCCAGCCACGTACAACAACAAGGGTCCCTGAAAGGTCAATTGAATTGATTTTTCGAACAGGGAGATGGTTAAAAAAACGCTGGCTCCCTCCCCTTTGTTTTAATCCACGGTCACTGCGTCTGCGCCGTGCAATTTACTCTCACACCCGATATGAGTGTTATTTTCTGTAGTACTATTCTCATCAGTTTAATCCCTGTTACATCCCATATCAGGGATTGCCTTTTGTGAAAAAAAAATGTAGGCCGGGTACCCTAGACTGCCTTCACAGTGACAGACCAAACTATCATACACCAAACTGAATTGATTTTAGGAACCGGGAGATGGAAAAAGCAGCTTGGTCGGTCCTCATACTCCCAAATTGGGGCACTGCGCGTGCACAGAGCAATGTGCTGTGACACCTTATATGAGTGGTGTCTTAACTAGTACTATTCCTATCAGTTTAATCCCTGTTACGTACCCTATCTGGACTAAAGTGTAAAAATTAAATGCCTTATTTATCGGCAAGCTACTGTGCCACCCCGTATGAGTGGTGGTGGGCACTGGCAGTGGGTACACTGCAGTCTGTGGAAGTCGGCCTGACACACACTGGCAGCAGGCAAGCAACTGAAATTAAACTAAAGTGTAAAAATAAATGCCTGTGCCACCCGGTATGAGTGGTGGTGGGCACACTACAGTCTGTGGAAGTTGGCCTGACACACACTGGCAGCAGGCAAGCAACTGAAATTAGACTAAAGTGTAAAAATTAAATGCCTGTGCCACCCGGTATGAGTGGTGGTGGGCACACTACAGTCAGTGGAAGTTAGCCTGACACACACTGGCAGCAGGCAAGCAACTGCAATTATACTAAAGTGTAAAAATTAAATGCCTGTGCCACCCGGTATGAGTGGTGGTGGGCACTGGCAGTGGGCACACTACAGTCTGTGGAAGTTGGCCTGACACACACTGGCAGCAGGCAAGCAACTGAAATTAGACTAAAGTGTAAAAATGAAATGCCTGTGCCAGCCGGTATGAGTGGTGGGCACTGGCAGTGGGCACACTACAGTCTGTGGAAGTCAGCCTGACACACACTGGCAGGCAACTAACCTTAGATTAAAGGGTAAAAATTAAATGTCTTTTTTTGATGCAAAGTCCTGTGCCACATGGGATGACAGGGGTGGGCACTGGCAGTGGGCACACTACAGTCTGTGGGCCTGCAGCTCCTCACACACAGGCAGGCCAGGCAACTGCAATATGTATATGGAGAAAAGAAAAAAGCAGACTAATGTAGCAGCCCTAAAAATGGCTTTTTGGGGTGCTGTCAGGACCCTGTCCTTACAGCAGAGATCAGATGAGTCTTTCAGGACTGGAGTGGACACTGAATTCACTAGCCTAGCTATCGATTTCCCTATTAAATCAGCAGCAACTACACTCTCCCTCCTCTCACTAAGACTGCAGCTTCAGAATGGATCTAAAATGGATGCTGTTCAGGAGATGGGAGGGTCTGGGAGGGAGGGTATGCTGCTGATTGGCTGGAATGTGTCTGCTGACTGTGAGGTACAGGGTCAAAGTTTGCTCAATGATGATGTATAGGGGGCGGACCGAACATCGCATGTGTTCGCCTGCCGAGGCGAACGCGAAAAAGCTATGTTCGCCGGGAACTGTTCGCCGGCGAATAGTTCGGGCCATCTCTAATGGTGACCAGTCCAGTACATCACATTCTGGCCCTAGTATAATGAGAAAGATTTTTTTAGTGACTCAGACTCCATTGATTCTGGTAACCCCTTGAGCTGGACATTTTTATGCCAGCTTCTTTTCTCATGGTATTCAACTAGGAGTAAGGCTTAGTTTAGGTGTTGCAGGCTTTGCCATTATTCTTGTCGCCAAGGGCTGCAAAGTAAGACAGAGAGTCATTTTGTACTCAACTATATTTCCGATGTGTTTAATATCCATGTACAGCTCAGTGATTTTTTGTAGCAAAGGGGAAATTGCTTGAGCCAGGGCTTAATTCAAGAAAGATTTGGTCATTGGGGCCCCACCGGAAACAGCAAAATCACTATATTGTTCTTCAGCTCTGTGGTCAGACTCAGGATTGTAAGATAAGGTCATTTCAGCTGCATTGCCAGGGAAAGGACCCAATTTTTTGCTTAAAAAACTTTCATGTTCTCCTTCAGGTCTAGGAGGTTTTGGAGTGCCCAGGATCTCTCTATCTTCATCTTTCAATGTTTTCACCATTATTACTTAAGTGATGTTGCTCAATTAGAAAGGTACAGGCAAAAACATTGGCAAAAGGTCTTATTTCATGGATAGCTGCAAATGTGCTTGAATAGGTAAAACATACTGTGTATTTAAAGAGGACCTGTCATTGATTTTTTTAGTTTAATTAAATACTTTTTTTTGCTGGTTACCCCCCACTGATGCTGCCACCATGCCTGTTATTTTTAAATATATCGCTTGTACACCCCGCTGTGTCCCCTTGCTGTTTTCCCGCCCAATATGTTAATATTGAGCATCGGTACAGGGAGGAGGAGACGCCAGGGTTTCTTAATGGGCGTCTCCTTCTCCCTGGCTGTGCTGTGCTCCAATCACAAAGGAGAGCATCACAGCCAGGGAGAAAAAAAAGCTCACCTTCTCCCAAGCTGCGGCGCTCTCCGCTGTGATTGGACGGTGGCAGCCAAGGAGAAGGAGACACCCATTGAGAAACTATGGGGTTTCCTCCCTGTACCGATGCTCAGTATTAACATACTGGGTTGAAAAACAGCAGGGGGGTACAGCGTACACGGGGAGAGCATCAGGTAGGAAGGGAAAGACAGAGCAGAGAGCAAATTTCAGCGATTTTAGTTAGAGAAAGCTTTTGAAGAATTCAAAAGTCCTTCTAAGGACTACTGTGTGTGTGTGTGTGTTTTAGATCAACAATATATTTAACAGCAGTGTCAGGGACATCCATGCTAAGGAAGGACAGATAGTGCAGGGAGGGAAATTTGCTGTATTTAATACCAAAAGCTTTTCAAAGAGCTCAAAATCCTTTTAAGGGCTACTGTGTGTGTTTGACAGCAGCAAGATATTTTTATTTTATAACTATTAGTGACATATACTGTACATCATTCGCAGACTGACTCTTTAATAATCTGGGTCACATCTAGTGTCCATAATCTGTGGTGTTCTCTGTAACCAATACTGTCCTGCATCATAAAACACTGTCTATATTACAAATTCCAATAATCTGGACATAATATAGTGTCCGAAATCTGTGGTGTTCTATATCCAATACTGAGCTGCATCTAAAAACACTGTCTATACTACAACTTCCATTAATCTGGGCCTAGTATAATGTCCAAAATCTGTTGGTTTTTGTATCCTATACTGAACAGCATCTAAAACACTGTCTATATTACAACTTCCATTAATCTGGGCCTAGTATAGTGTCTAAAATCTGTGGTGTTCTGTAACCAATACTGTCCTGCATCAGAAAACTTTGTCTTTAGCGGACAGTAAAACAATCTGGGCCACATCTACAGACAAAACTATTAATATGAAGAAGGCGAGCACAAAGGGACGTGGAAGTGGTTGTGATGCTGATAGTGCAAGCAAAGGCTGTGGCCCTGGGAGCAAAGAAACTGTGTCTGCTGCCAGTGCACTAGAAAAAACAACAAAATCCACCTTACCCAGCTTCATGTCCAACTTAGCTGGGTGGCGGAGGACAACACTGTCCAAGTCAGACCAGTGCGAACAAGTGGTTGGTTGGAATGCTGAAGATAATGCTTCCAGTTGGTTAAGCACCACCCTCTCTTCCACTAAGTCCAGTCTCTGTAGCCAAGAGTCTGGTCAACCGAATCCTCACACTGATCTTCCTTCCTCCCACCATGTCGAGTCTGGGCAAACAAGTGATCCCACACTCGGATATTCACATGACCTCTTTTCATCGCCAGTACTTGGTTTAAATCTCTCACCAAGCATGCTTGAAGAGGTACCTGAGATATTGTGCCCTGATTCCAAACCTCTTGAGCCTTCAGAGTCTCAAGAAGATGACGGTGGTGAACGGCAATCATTTGTTCACAAGGTGGATGATGATGAGACACAGTTTTCAATCACTCAGGTTGTGGTTAGGTCAAACCAGGAGGATGAGCAGAGTGAGGAAGTGGAAGAGGAAGTGGTGGACGATGAGGTCACTGACCCAACATGGGAAGGTGAAAAGCCGAGCGAGGTCAGCAGTACAGAGGGGGAGGGATCCGCAGCACCACAACAACCTAGAAGAGGCAGTGGGGTTGCAAAAGGGAGAAGTTGGCCCACACCAAACAGGCTCACAACCGTTACACGAGAGCACCCCCATGCGTAAATCTACCTTGCCAAGGGGTAGGTGTTCCGCAGTATGGCGCTTTTTTGAGGAAAGTGCAGACGACATAAGAGTGGTAATTTGCAACCTGTGCTGTACCAAAATGAGCCAGGGCATGAACACTAGAAACCTCAATACCACCAACATGATCCACCACATGGCATCCAAGCACCCTAATAAGTGGGCCGAACGCCTGGGTCCAAAATCTGGGTCTGCGGGTCACACCACTGCCTCCTCTTCTGCTGTGTTACACACTGCTGGACAATCCCCTGTCGAAGGCGCAGGCCCAGATGCCCTCGCCCTGCACCTGGACCTTTGCATGAACCGTCAGCAACAGCATCCACTTCCCTGTCCCAGCTCAGCATCCAAATGTCGATAACAGATATTTGAACACAAGTGCAAATAGGCACCCACCAACAGGCCATAGCATTAAATGCGCAACTTTCAAAATTACTGGAACTTAAAATGTTGCCATTTAGGCACCGAGGCCTTCCGTAGCCTAATGTATGGGGGTTGTCCCTTGGTATGCAGTCCCCAGCCTTACACCAGCATGTGTCCCAGAACATCACACGTGCCCTGACCAACGCACTTACTGGGAAGGTCCACCTCAACAGGGACACATGGACAAGTGCTGGTGGCCAGGGACGCTACATATCCCTGACCGCACACTGGGTGAATGTTGTGGAGGCCGGGAATGAGTTGTACTCTGGGATGGCACAGGTGCTACCCACGCACAGGATTGCGGACCCTACGTCCATCAGGGTCTCCGTCAGCAGCTATGTTACTGGCTCCAACCCTCACTTCTCCTCCTCCACCGCCTCCTCCTCCACTCAGTCGTTAGCTGAAAGCAGTGTTGCACTGCTGTGGGTAAGCGTCAACAGGCCGTGCTGCAGCTGATCTGCTTAGGGGACAAACAGCACACCACCACATAGCTTTGGCAGGGTATAAGGGACCAGACTGAGCTGTGGCTCTCGCTACTCAACGTACAACCAGGCATGGCTGTATCTGACAATGGCCGTAACTTGGTGGCGGCTTTAGAGCTCAGCAACCTGGCACATATCCCATGTCTAGCCCACGTCTTAAAGTTAGTGGTTCAGTGGTTTATAAAAACATACCCCAATTTGGCAGAGCTACAATTGAAGGTGCGCCGCGTGTGTGCCGATTTCCGCAAGTCATCCACAGCTTCAACCAGTCTGTCAACGCTGCAGCAGTGCTTGCGACTTCCAGCTCACCGACTGTTGTGCGACGTGAGCATATGCTGGAACTCTACGTTCTACATGTTGACCAGGCTTTGTGAGCAGCAGAGGGCAGTTGTGGAATACCAGCTGCAACATGGTCATCGCCTTTACAGTCAACTGTCACCATTTACAACCGAGGAGTGGGCATTGATGTCAGACCTCTGTGAGGTTTTAAAAAAAAAAACACAGTTTGTCTTCTAAGGGCAAATTGGGCCACGAAGAGAGGAGGAGGAGCTGAAGACAGTTGCCTCTGCTACAGAGGGTAGTACCCATGGAACTTTAATTCCATCTGTTCAGCGTTGATGGGCAGTAGAGGAGAAGGAGGAGAATGAGGGGATGGAGAGTCATCCTGATGTTGACATCGACATCTTGCCTGTTGGTACTCTGGCACACATGGCTGAATTCATGTTAGGCTGTCTTTCCCGCGACCCTCCCGTTATATGCATCTTAGATAACACAGATTACAGGGTGTTCACCCTTCTTGACCCCCGCTACAAAGAGAACTTCTCATCTCTCACTCCTGTGGTGGAGAGGATGAGTAAAATGGTGCAATACCAGAAGGTACTTGTTGAGAGATTGCTCCAAAATTTTCCATCTGAAAACGAGGCCGGAGGGGTCCATACTTCCTTAGGCAACCGAGGAAGGGAGACAAGGGGAACACACAGCAGTTTCCAACAAAGGCAGGACAACACTCTCCAAGGCATGGGACACTTTCATGTCACCCCGCCAGCAACCTCACCCTGAAGCGTGGCCTAGTGGCACAAGGAGGGAAAAAAGTTTTGGAAGATGGTGAAGGAATACATCGCAGATCGTGTCAGCGTCCTAAGTGATCGCTCAGTGCCTTACAACCACTGGGTGTCCAAGCTGGACATGTGGCACGAACTTGCGCTCTACACCATGGAGGTGCTGGCCTGCCCTGCCACCAGCGTATTGTCTGAGTGTGTATTGTCTGAGTGTCAGCCTTCCCGCTTGTCCACTGGGAAGGCTGACAGGTTGACTCAGATAAAAATGAACAAGGCCTGGATTGCCCCTGACTTCTCAACTCCACCAGAGGAGAGCTTAGTTGTAGAGTTGAGCGAACACCTGGATGTTCGGGTTCGAGAAGTTCGGCTGAACTTCCCGTAAATGTTCGGGTTCGGGTTCCGAACTCGACCCGAACTTTATCCCGAACCCGAACCCCATTGAAGTCAATGAGGACCCGAACTTTTGGGCACTAAAAAGTCTGTAAAATAGTCCAGGAAAGGGCTAGGGGGCTGCAAAAGGCAGCAAAATGTAGGTAAATGCCCTGCAAACAAATGTGGATAGAGAAATGAATTAAAATAAAATAAATAAAAACTAACCAATATCAATTGGAGAGAGGTCCCATAGCAGAGAATCAAGCTTCAAATCACCCACCAATGGAGAAGGTCACTTTCTGTTATTTCGGCCCCAGCACCCAGACAGAGGAGAGAGGTCCCATAGCATAAAATCAGGCTTCATATCACCCACCACTGGAGAAGCCCACTTTCAGTTATTTAGGCCCCAGCACCCATACAGAGGAGAGAGGTCCCACAGCAGAGAATCAGGCGTCACATCACCCACCACTGGAGAAGGTCACTTTCAGTTATTTAGGCCCCAGCACACAGACAAAGGAGAGAGGTGTCATAGCAGAGAATAAAGCTTCATATCACCCACCACTGGAGAAGGCCACTGGAGAAGGCAAATAGGCCTGCAACTGCTGGAACACTAGAATTATGGAATTGCTATTTTAGCAATTAAATTTCACCAGAGACAGAAATATAACATTTTACGGAGAGATTTCAAATAGGTCTGCAACTGCTGGAACACTAGATTTATGGAATTGCTATTTTAGCAATTAAATTTCACCACAGAATATACCCTTTTACGGACAGATTTAAACTAGGCCTGCAACAACTGGAACTCCAGTTTTACTGTATTTTTATTTTTGGAACTGTATTTTCACCACAGAACAAAATCTATCCTTTGACAGACACTAGGGAAATTATCCAGTCACCGCTGGAACACCGGATTCTGGGAATTGCTATTTGTGCAAATAAATTTCACCTCAGAAAAAAAATATATATTCTTTGCCAGACAGCAGACAGGATTACACTTGGCTAGTCACAGCTGGAACACCAGCTTCAGGGGATTGCTTTTTGGCAATTAAATTTCAGCCCCAGAAAAAAATATATAGATTTTGGCTGACAGTTTTACACGTGGCTAGCCACAGCTGGAACACCAGATTCAGGGTATTGCCTTTTCGGCAATTAAATTTCACCCCAGAAAATAATATATTCTGTGACGGAGACTATTAAACTTGGCCAGCCACAGCTGAAACTACTGATTTATGGTATTGCTATTTTGGCAATTGAATTTCACCCCAGAACAAAATCTATCCTTTGATGGATACTATTAAACTTGTTCAGTCACAGCTGTAACACCAGATTCAGGGTATTGCTATTTTGGCAATTAAATTTCACCAAAAATCAAAGAAAAATAGTGGCCAATATGGGGGAACTGCTCAGACCCCAAACACTATAGCGTGTTTCTCATTGGGGGAGCAGTCCCACCGCATGTGGACTGCAGCAAACTGCCATCCCCAGCAAGAAATGCGTACAATGGAGGATGCTGGCGCGGACCACATGCACCACAAAGACATCCTACACAAAACGAAGCATTGTGCAGATGAAATATGTAAATATAAAAATCACAGAAAAAAGTGCACCAAACGGATATGCCACTGAATATACTAGCTAGTCAAACAAGCAGATATTAAAAGCTGAGACTGTTTGCCATTGCCAATATATTCCTGTCAGGAACACACCGAAGCCCCTCATGCACCACATCACGGTCCCTCAGCATGGCATGGGGTCCTACCACTATGCTAACTATGGTGTGAACACGGTCTGAAGGTGATGGAATACTGCTCACAGCCAAGCTTCCACACAACAGCATAGCAGGACAACTAATGCAATGTGAATAAAGCAAGACTGCAAGCCACACCCATGTCAGACCGTGTGATGGAGGCTACCAGGTGCAAAAGAATGTTAAATGCCAGATGAAGGCACATTCAATAAATATGGAACAAAAATCACAGAAAAATAGTGGCCAATATGGGGGAGCTGCTCAGACCCCAAACACTATAGCGTGTTTCTCATTGGGGAACAGTCCCACCGCATGTGGACCGCAGCGAACGGCCATCCCCAGCAGCCAAGCTTGTGAATTAAATTTCACCCCAGAAAATAATATATCCTGTGACGGACACTATTAAACTTGGCCAGCCACAGCTGAAACTACTGATTTACGGTATTGCTATTTTGGCAATTGAATTTCACCCCAGAAAAAAATATATCCTTTGCCGCACACTATTAAACTTGTCCAGCCACAGCTGGAACACCAGATTTACTGTATTTCTATTTTTTCAAATGTATTTCACCCCCCAAAAAAAATATATTCTTTGACGTACAATAGGGAAATTGTCCAGTCACTGCTGGAACACCAGATTCAGGGTATTGCTATTTTGGCAATTAGATTTCACCCCAGAAAAAAATATACCCTTTTACGGACAGATTTAAACTAGGCCTGCAACAGCTGGAACAACAGATTAACTATTTTTATTTTTGCAACTGTTTTTCACCCCAGAACAAAAATCTATCCTTTGACAGACACTAGGGAAATTGTTCAGTTACAGCTGGAACACCAGATTTACTGTATTTCTATTTTGGCAATTAAATTTCACCCCAGAACAAAATCTATCCTTTGACGGATACTATTAAACTTGTCCAGTCACAGCTGGAACACCAGAATTACTGTATTTCTATTTTTGCAACTGAATTTCACCGCAGAAAATAATAAATCCTTTGACTGACACTATTAAACTTGGCCAGCCACTGCTGGGACACCAGATTTACGGTATTGCTATTTTGGCAATTGAATTTCACCCCAGAAAATTATCTATCCTTTGCCGGACACTATTAAACTTGGCCAGCCACTGCTGGGACACCAGATTTAAGGCATTGCTATTTTGGCTATTGAATTTCACCCCAGAACAAAATATATCCTTTGCCGGACACTATTAAACTTTGCCAGCCACTGCTGGGACACTAGATTCAGGAGATTGCTATGTTGGCAATTGAATTTAACCCTTTAATAAAATATAGAAATTTCTATCCTGAGTTTCCAAGGGTGACAATAAGCACAGCCAAGCCCCTGATGTAGGATATAGCAAAAAAACCCTAGTATTGATGGATTGATGGACTTGGTGGCAGCTTGTGCTGGTGCACCATATTATAGTAATTTTCCTTACCCCGTGCTCACAAGCACGTGTATCAGCTCTTTTGTGTAAGGAAAGGCCGCACCATTCCAGTAATCAGTCAGACATGTTGCTCTATCGTGGACCAGGTGAGAACTGCTCTCCTCTGACCCTTTCTTTATTTACCTAGCCAAAGGGATAACAAATAGGAAGTGGGCAGGCCCAACACCTGACCACTCCCTTCAGGTACATTACAGTCATACAGGAAGTGATGACACACACACACACAGAAAGAATACCACAACATGTCTCTTAGTCACCACTAGGGGGGAATCTTGTTCAGCATCGATCAGATCAAATGCCAAGAAAGATTCACTAGGATTCTTATGTGGGCCTACTTATAGGAATTGAATCATCATCTCCAGCGGTTGATCAGACACATTGGAAATAACGATTGCACGTTCCTTTCGTATATCGTTCTCTTAACAAATGCATACACGCCAAGCCAATAAATCCGCTCTTTGGGCGGGGGGGCTCCAGCCGGCATCTATCCATTCGCCAAGACACTGCTTGCTGCGTCTCTATATCCGCAGCAAGATATCCACTTCCAGTGGATTACACACTGAGAGACATGATGACAATATTAGAAAACACATCATATTAAATTTCCACAACAACCACAAGACACTAAATAGCCGCCGATCAAAGTGACAGAAAAACGCTCTGTGCAGCCTAAAAACCAGTGAGCAATTAACTAGCAGAAGTTGAATCATTCACAGCTGTAGATCAATCAGTTCATTAGGTGTTTTTGCTGACTTTTCCCTGCCTAATCTCGCCCTCACAGAAGCTGCGTCCTCTCCCTACACGCATCAAAGCAGAGTGACATGCGGCGCTACGTGACTCTAGCTTAAATAGAGGCTGGGTCACATGCTGCACTTGGCCAATCACAGCCATGCCATTAGTAGGCATGGCTGTGATGGCTTCTTAGGGCAAGAAGTAAAACGCTAGCTGATTGACTGCTGTGCAGCCCTTCAGAAAGCAGGAAGAAATCACCGAACAACGGACCTGAACCCGAACTTTTTTGAAAATGTTCGGGTCCGGGTCCGTGTCCCAAACACCCTAAAATTTGGTACGAACCCGAACTTTGCTTGAACTGTTCGCTCAACCCTCCTTTGTTGATGATTAACATAAAGGCAATTTCAATGTATTGTTTATAATGTAATTAGTCTACTGTACTGTATTCCCATGCACCTTTTCCACCACCAAAAATTTTATTTGGTTGAATCTTATTTTCTCCTCCTCCTCATCCAGATTGTATATATTGTCGCCACTTCAATTTTTAAGGAGGGTCAGCTCACCAGCAGCCCCTCAACCATAGTATTTTAGAGGGTTAGCTCACCAGTAGGCCCTCAACTATAATGTTTTAGAATGTCTGCTCACCAGCAGACCCTCAAATATAGTGTTTTAGAAGGTCAGCTCACCATCAGGCCCTAAACCATAATGTTTTAAAGGGTCAGCTCACAAGCAGGCCCCCAATCATAATGTTTTAGAGGGCCAGACCACCAGCAGGCTCTCAACCATAATGTTTTACAGGGTCATCTCACCAGCAGACCCTCGCCACTAATGTTTTAGAGTGTCAACTCAGCAGCAGGCCCTCGCCCGTAATGTTTTAGAGGGTCACCAGCAGGCCACCAATCATAATCTTTCAAGGGTATGTATGATGCTCTCCTTTGTGTGTAATAAAGGGTGTATTGTAGTGCCGGTTCCTTGTATTTTTTGGCAGCCTTTCCACTTAGTGTAGGAGTCCCACTACCTGATCAATTGTACCACAATGCAAACGGGGCCCTCCTTTTTATATGTGACATACAGGCTGTTTCAGAGTGCCTCTTGCTTGTAATTTTTGGCAGCACTTGCACTTTATATACAATTGAAAATATAGGAAAGAATGTTTCCAAGAATGTCCTAACATTTTTACCCGAAAAATAGATTTTTTTTTTTTTTTTTTGGGGGGGCGTATTTTTGTCAGTCTGTAAAAGTGGCGTACAACTCGGACAACATGGTTCCCATCAGCGACCTGGGAGTCCAAGATGCATCCAGATATCATTCCCATGCTATTCCTGATCCTTTTCGGTGGTGTTTCTGTCACTTTCAGACCTTTTCCAATGGACCAGGCACCCTCCCCTCTTCAGAGCAGGGGGTGCCTGATTGTCTCCCATTCACTTCCATTAGGCTTGGGTGCTCGGCCCAGCACACAAACATAGCTATGTGTTCGGCTCGAGCACCCAAATACTGGTGCTCGCTCATTACTAATCCTCTTTAAATGGAGAAAGTAGATAACAGGTACAGGAAAGTAATTGATCCATGAAAAATTTGTCAGGTTGTGCTGCCTTTACAGGCTAATTGAATTATAGTTACTTATATAGGTTGTGTAGTTTATCACTGCCATCTAGTGGCAAAAGTGAGTAGCAGCTTTAACCAGGTTATGTAAATCACTTAGGCAGGAAATGACCCTTGGTCTAGGAAGTGTCTTCAGCCATTTTAGATTGCTGTTCTCTATGGATGCAGCCTGTCTGCTTCTCTCCCAAGGGGCTTGAGACATCATCACCTGAAAATGCCTTTGTTGTGTTAGCTGTTATTTATGCTAGACTAGTTATTCTATGTGTACTGATATGCTGTCATTGTATTGTATTGCAGTTTCATAAAGTAAAATAAAGTTGGATTCCTTTGGTAGACAACACAAGCAGTTGACTTCTGTTTACTGTAGTTTCTGACAAGTGTTTAGCTGTCTATTTAGAACCACACAGTCAGTGTTTTGAGAGCGGAACAGTGAAAGGTGTAGTGCAACAAGCCTGGAGATAATAATCACTGCACAGACAGAATAAGTCTAAGATCAGGAAGAAGATCAGCTAGCCAGGATACATCAAAGCAGGGAGGGCATGCCAAGTGTCCAGCAAGATGATACACGCTCACACTCGTCTAGATCAGCAAGGTCCAGTCAGATTTAATCAGCAAGTGCCCTTTTAGTCAGGGCTCACACCAAACCAAAAGCAGCCCGTGTTCAGCTAGTATTTGCTGAGAAAGAGGCCACCATTATAAAAGAGAAATCAGAACAGGAAGCAAAGTTGCATATTCCTCAGCGTCAGTGGGCAGCCGCCGCTGCAGCAGAAGAGGCCGCAGTTTATGCTGATATTGAGCGTTTTAGAAGTGGGTCTATCTGCGAAGGCTCCGATGTGCCTGAGAAACCCCTTTCCTTAGTAGAATGCACAAAGGAGTATGTCCAAGAACTTTCAAACAGCAAGGCAACAAAACAGTTCCCCAATCCAGAGTCAGCTGAATTTAAACCAGAACCAGCAGAACCCCTGAGTGTATGAAAACAAATCCATGAGGTCAGCAGTACCACACAATTAAAGATGAACCCTTAGAGACATATGGGAACAGGCATACTACAGCAACACAAACACCAGAGCACACAAGATGTCATTAAATATCTTATCCATAAAAAAATGGTTAATTCAGGCCTTCTCAAGTTTAATGACTGCCCCGAGAATGACTGGGCATGGAAGTCTTCTTTTCTGAATGCAGTCAAAGACTTCGACTTATCAGCAGCTTAGATGCTACACCTGATGATAAAATGGCTTGGGACTGAGTCAGCAGAGCATGCAAGATGGATAAGTAGGACACACATATTTAACCCTTTAGCAAGACTTGATATGGTCTGGCAAAGGCTAGCGGTAAGATGTGTATCACCAGAGGCAATTGAAGGTGCTCTAATGAAAAGACTTGAGTCTTTCCCTAAGCTAAACAGCAAAGTGAATTTGAAACTGCAAGAGCTGGGTGATATTCTTTGGGAAGTCCAGTGTGCCAAAGAAGAAGGTTATTTAAGACTTAGGACTTGCACATTTACATATAGCCAGCGGTACTAAGCCTACTAAGCCTATAGTGGAGAAACTACCTCACATCCAAGTGTTGGAGCCAAATACAAAGAAGAACATGATGTCCCCTCCCCTCCCCCCCCCCTTTCTTTGTGTTTTTAGGTTTGTGCAGCAGCAAGCAAAGATCAGGTGTGATTCCAGCTTTTGCCTCATCACCAGCAGTCAACTGCCGAAAGCAGAAAAGCCACCTAGATCCTACAATAGGACTTCAGTGATCGCCCATAAGACAACGGTACCCTCTGCGGACCCAGACTGTCTAAGTAGGTACAAGGTAAACACCTTTGAAGGCCCTGACAGACTTTGCCCACTTCTTAAAAAGCCCCATCCTCTAAACATGTGCAAAGGGTTCAAAAGTAAACCTATCAAGGAAAGGCTAGCCTTTCTTAGACAAAATGACATCTGCTTCAAGTGTTTTGAATCTACTAAGCATATAGCCAAACACTGCAAAATACAAGCGGATTGCTCCGAATGTGGCAGCAGACACATCACAGCTTTACACCCTGATACTTTGCATCAACCACTAGAGGTCACTGAAGCCCCGAAAGATGAGGGCAGAGAGCAAAAAGATAATTCATCTACTCCAGTAATGTCCAATGCACTAAAATCTGTGGTGACAGTACAAATCCACGTTCATGTTCCAAGATCTGCCTAGCAACAGTGTACCCCACATGGAAAAAGGAGAATGTGGTTCTTGATGAACAGAGTAACAGGTTACTTGCAAGTTCAGACTTTTTAGAGGCCTTCAACATTACATCGAGTGCAGTTCCATACACCCTGAAGACAAGTGCAGGAGTGATAGAAACTTCAGGAAGAAGAGCTACTGCCATAACTATTGAGTCTCCTGACAAGAGAGTCCATCTCTCACTTCCCACTTTGATAGAGTGTGATATAATACCAGACGATAAATAAGAGATCCCCTCACCAGAAGTGGCCATTCATCATCCTCATCTCAATTCAATTTCTCACCTTATTCCAGCTATCCAGACAGATGCCTCTATTCTTCTACTTATCGGAAGAGACATTCTACAGGTACATAAGGTAGGCCAACAAATCAATGGGCTCTTTAATGCCCCCTAGGCTCAAAGACTTGATCTAGGGTGGGTTATAGTGGGAGAAGTTTGTCTGGGAGCTTGACAGTGTTAACACTTCAAAGACATCTGTGCTAATGAATGGGCGCACGTCCCTTCTTAGTCCATGCCAGAACAGCTTTGTTGTTAAAGAAACCCTAAAACCATACTCTGACTCTCCTTTTAGTTACAATAGAGACATTAGTAGTGGCATGAAGACTGACACTTTAGGGAACTCTGTGTTCCAAAGAACAAAAGATGATGACAAACAAGCAATGTCTATAGATGATCAAGCCTTTCTCCATACCATGGATAAAGAGACTTTCCAAGATGAAAACAACTATTGGGTAGTTCCTTTAGCTTTTCACACACCCAGGCGCTATTTACCTAGTAACAGAGAGCAAGCCGTGAAGCGCCTGAACACACTACGTAAAACTTTGCAAAGAAAACCTGAAATGAAAAAAGACTTCACAGAATTCATCAAAAGGATGCTTGACAATAATCATGCTGAAGTAGCACCATCACTGGATGAAGGTAAAGAACACTGGTATCTGCCAATGTTTGGCGTTTACCATCTACACAAGCCAGACCAAATAAGAGTTGTGTTCGATTCCAGTGCTCAACATGAAGGTGTTTCATTAAATGATGTACTGCTGAGTGGCCTAGATCTAAACAACACACTTCTGGGTGTCCTATTGCGCTTCAGGAAAGAGCCTATTGCCTTCACAGGTGATGTGCAACAGATGTTTTATTGTTTGCTTGTGAGAGAGGACTATTGTGACTACTTGTGTTTCCTGTGGTATATGGATAACAACATACTTTTCAAAGGACTCAAAATTATTTTAAGGGCTACGTGTGTGTTTCACAGCCAGAAGGACATTTTTTTTATAACTATATACTGTACATCATCCGCAGACTGACTCTTTAATAATCTGGGTCACATCTAGTGTCCATAATCTGTGGTGTTCTCTGTAACCAATACTTTCCTGCCTCAGAAAACACTGTCAGTATTACAAATTCCAATAATCTGGTCGTCCTCATATAGTGTCCGTAATATGTGGTGTTCTATAACCAATACTGAACTGAATCTGAAAACACTGTGTATATTACAACTTCCTGTAATCTGGGCCTAGTAAAGTGCCCAAAATCTGTGGGTTTATGTATCCCATACTGAACTGAATCAGAAAAAAAGTGTGTATATTACAACTTCCATTAATCTGGGCCTAGTAAAGTGTCCACAATCTGTGGGTTTTTGTATCCCATACTGAACTGAATCTGAAAAAAGTGTGTATATTACAGCTTCCATTAATCTGGGCCTAGTAAAGTGTCCACAATCTGTGGGTTTTTGTATCCCATACTGAACAGCATCTAAAAACACTGTCTATTTTCCAACTTTCATTAATCTGGGCCTAGTGTAGTATCCAAAATCTGTGGTGTTCTGTAACCAATACTGTCCTGCATCAGAAAGCTGTGTCTTTAGCGGAGAGTAAAACAATCTGTGCCACATCTACAGACAACACCATTAATATGAAGAAGGAAAGCACAAAGGGATGGGGAAGTGGGCTTGATGCTGATGGTTCTAGCAGAGGCCGTGGCCCTGGGCGCAAGTAAACTGTGCCTACTGCCAGTGCACCAGAAAAAACAAAAAAATCCACCTTACCCAGCTTCATGTCCAACTTAGCTGGGCGGCGCAGGACAATACTGTCCAAGTCGGACCAGTGCGAATAGGTGGTCAGTTGGATTGCTGAAAATAATGCTTCCAGTCGGTTAAGCACCACCCTCTCTTCCACTAAGTCCAGTCTCTGTAGCCAAGAGTCTTGTTTACCGAATCCTCACGCTGATCCTCCTTCCTCCCACCATGTCGCATCTGGCCAAACAAAGTGATCCCACACTCAGATATTCACATGACCGCTTTTCATCGCCAGTACTTTGTTTGGCTCTCTCGCCAATCACGCTTGAAGTGGAACCTGAGATATTGTGCCCTGATTCTGAACCTCTTGAGCCTTCACAGTCTCAAGAAGGTGACGGTGGTGAAAGGCAAACATTAATTCACGAGGTGGATGATGATGAGACACAGTTGCCAATCACTGAGGTTGTGGTTAGGTCAAGTCAGGAGTATGAGCAGAGTGATGAAATGGAAGAGGAGGTGGTGGACGATGAGGTCACTGACCCAACATGGGAAGGTTCAAAGCCAAACAAGGACAGCAGTACAGAGGGGAAGGAATTGACAGCAGTAGGGCTGCAAAAGGGAGAAGTCGGCCCAAACCAAACAGGCCCGCAACTGTTACACAGAGCACCCCCATGCACAAATCTACCTTGCCAACGGGTAGGTGTTCAGCAGTATGGTGCTTTTTTGAGGAAAGCGCTGATGACAAAAGAGTGGTAGTTTACAACCTGTGCCGTACCAAAATGAGCCGGGGTGTGAATACTAGCAACCTCACCACCACTGCAGCCACATGCATCCGCACCTAACAAGTGGGCTGATGCCTGAGTCAATCTCGGTCTGGGTCACGCACTGCCTCCTCACCTGTGTTCACTGCCGGCCAATCCCTGTCGAAGGCGCAGGCCCGGATGCCCCTCGCCCTGCACCTGGCCCTTGCATGAACCGTCAGCAACAACATTCACTTCCCTGTCCCAGCGCAGCGTCCAAATGTCGATAACACAAGCATTTGAATGCAAGCGTAAATACCCACCTACTAACCCACAGTCCATACAACTAAATGCGAAACTTTCGAAATTACTGGCCCTTGAAATGTTGCCATTTAGGCTTTTTGACACTGAGGCCTTCCGCAGCCTGATGTCGGCGGCCGTCCCTCGGTACGCAGTTCCCAGCCGCCACTATTTTTAGCAGTGTGCCATGCCCACCTTACACCAGCATGTGTCCCAGAACATCACCCGTGCCCTGACCAACACACTAACTGGGAAGGTCCACCTCACCACAGACACATGGACAAGTACTGGTGGCCAGGGATACTATATTTCACTGACCACACACTGGGTAAATGTTGTGGAGGCCGGGAGTTAGTCATACTTTGGGATGGCACAGGTGCTACCCATGCCCAGGATTGCGGGCCCTATGTCCATCAGGGTCTCTGCCAGCAGCTATGCTACTGGCTCCAACCCCCACTTTTCCTCCTCCTCCGCCACCTCCTCCTCCACTTCCACCTCCAACAGCAGTCAGCCATCATTCGCTAGCTGGAAGCAGTGTAGCACTGCCGTGGGTAAACGTCAACGGGCCGTGCTGAAGCTGATCTGCTTAGGGGACAAACAGCACACCGCCGCAGAGATATGGCAGGATACAAGGGACCAGACCGAGCTGTGGCTCTCGACACTCAACCTACAACCAGGCATGGTTGTGTCTGACAATGGCCGTAACTTGGTGGCGGCTTTGGAGCTCGGCAACCTGACACACATCCCATGCCTAGCCCACGTCTTAAACTTAGTGGTTCAGCGGTTTATTAAAACCTACCTCAATTTGCAAGAGCTACTAGTGAAGGTGCTCCACTTGTGTGCCCAATTCTGCAATTCGTCCACAGCTTCAGCCGGTCTGTCAACGCTGCAGCAGCGCTTGTGGCATCCAGCTCACCGACTGTTGTGCGACATGAGCCCGCACTGGAACTCTATGTTCTACATGTTGGCCAGGCTTTGTGAGTAGCAGAGGGCAGTTGTGGAATACCAGCTGCAACATGGTCGTCGCCTTTCCAGTCAACTGCCACTATTCACATGCGAGGAGTGGGCACTGATGTCAGACCTCTGTGAGATTTTAAAAAACTTTGATGAATACACACAGATGGTTAGTGGTGATAATGCTATTATCAGCATAGCCATCCCACTGCTGTGCCTACTCAAATGACCGCTGCTCACAATTAAGGACGACGCTCTGAATGTGGCAGTCAAGGAAATTGGGGAGAACATTACACAGGGTGATAGCCAGACCACCCATAATTCGTATTCTCAGCGCGCATTGGACCATGAAGAGGAGGAGGAGCTGGAGATAGTTGCCTCTGAGCAAGGGTAGTACCCATGGAACTTTAATTCCATCTATTCAGGGTGGACGGGCAGAAGAGGAGGATGAGATGGAGAGTCATCCTGATGTCGAGTTTGACGTCTTGCCTGTTGGTACTCTGGCACACATGGCTGAATTCATGTTAGGCTGCCTTTCCCGCGACCCTCGCGATATACACATTTTAGATAACACAGATTACTGGGTGTTCACCCTTCTCAAAACCCGCTACAAAGAGAACTTCTGATCTCTCATTACAGTGGTAGAGAGGATGAGTAATAGGATACCAGAAGGTATCTGGAGAGACTGCTCCAAAATTTTCCATATGACAACGCGGCCAGAAGAGTCTGTACTACCTTAGGCAACCGAGGAAAGAAGACAAGGGGAACACAAAGCAGTTCCAACAAAGGCAGGACAGCACTCTCCAAGGCATCTGACACTTTCATGACTCCCCGCCAGCAAACTCATCCTGAAGCGCGGCCTAGTGACACAAGGAGGGAAAAATTTTGGAAGATGGTGAAGGAATACATCGCAGACCGTGTCAGCGTCCTTACAACTACTGGGTGTCAAAGCTGGACACGTGGCACGAACTTGCGCTCTACGCCTTGGAGGTGCTGGCCTGCCCTGCTGCCAGCGTTTTGTCTGAGCGTGTATTTAGTGCTGCTAGTGGCATTATAACTGATAAGCGTATCTGCTTGTCCACTGACAATGCTGACAGGTTGACTCAGATAAAAATGAACAAGGCCTGGATTGCCCCTGACTTCTCAACTCCACCAGAGGAGAGCTGAGCTGATGATGAACATAAAGGCAATTTCAATGTATTGTTTATAATGTACTCAGTCTACTGTAGTGTATTCCCATGCACCTTTTCCACCACAACAAAGTGTATATGGTTGAATCTTGTTTTCTCCTCCTCCTCCTAAAGAGGGTCAGCTCACCAGCAGGCCCTCATCAATAATATTTTAGAGGGTCAGCTCACCAGCATGCCCTCAACCATAATGTTTTAGAGGGTCAGCTCACCAGCAGGCCCTCAAGCATAATGTTTTATAGGGTCAGCTCACCAGCAGGCCCTCAACCATCATGTTTTAGAGGGTCAGCTCACCAGCAGGCCCTCAACCATAATGTTTTACAGGGTCAGCTCACCAGCAGGCCCGCAACCATAATGTTCTACAGAGTCAAATCACCAGCAGGCCCTCAGCCATAATGTTTTACAGGGTCAGCTCACCAGCAGCCCCGCGCCCCTAAGTTTTTAGAGGGTCAGCTCACCAGCAGGCCCTCGTCTGTAATGTTTTAGAGGGTCACCAGCAGGCCCTCGCTCAAAATGTTTTTGAGGGTTACCAGCAGAACACAAATCATAATTTTTCAGGGGTGTACATGATGCCCTCCTTTATGTGTAATAAAGGGTGTATTGTAGTGCCGGTTCCTTGTAATTTTTGGCAACCCTTTCACTTAGTGCATAGGCTTTATGAGTGTAGAAGTCCCACTACCTGAACAATTGTACCACAATGTGAATGAGGCTCTCCTTTATGTGATATATAGGCTGTTTTGGAGTGCCTCTTGCTTGTAATTTTTGGCAGCACTTGCACTTTATATACAATTGAATATAAAGGAAAGAATGTTTCCTAACAATTTTTCCTGTGAAATAGATTTTTTTGGGGGGGTTTTGTGCGTATTTTTGTCAGTCTATAAAAGTGGCATACCACTCGGACAACATGGTTCTCAGCAGAGACCTGGGAGTCCAAGATGCATCCAGACATCATCCGCATGCTGTTCCCGATCAATTTCAGTGGTGTTTCTGTTACTTTCTGACCTTTTCCAATGGACCAGGCACCCTCCTCTCTTCAGAGCAGGGGGTACCTGGTTGTCTCCCATTTACTTCCATTATACTCGGGTGCTCGGCCAAGCACACGAATATAGCAATGTGTTTGGCCCGAACATCCGAACACCCGAATACTTTGGTGCTCGCTCATCACTAGTCACTATGAGATCAGACTCTTATTTTCATAGCTAACTTCTCTATGGTTATGGCAGAGAAGGCATACACCATGCGGGAAAATCGCACCGCATCCGCGCTTGCTTGCGGATGCTATGGATTTTCCCGCAGTCCCATTCACTTCTATGGGGCCTACGTTGCGTGGAAAACGCAGAATATAGAGCATGCTGTGATTTTCACGCAACGCAGAAGTGATGCGGGAAAATCACCGTCATGTGCACAGCCCCATTGAAATGAATGGGTCCGGATTAGTGCGGGTGCAATGCGTTCACCTCACGCATTGCACCTGCGCGAAAACTCGCCCATGTGAAAGGGCCTAAGGACTCGAGACAGAGCATTCCCATCAACAGAGATCACCACCAAGGGTTTCTTGAGGTATTGAACTGGTATCTGGTAATGGTCCACCACGACTCTGATGCAGTAAACTACCTGCTGAATCAGAATCAAGGAGTGCTGACACAGTGAATCAAGTATGTACCTCCAAATGACAAATTCACTGGCAAAGTGAGAGGTAGAAAGTACTTATCTTCACCTAGGGTTGTGTCTTCTACTGAGTCCTAGGCTTTAAAGTTTTCTAGCTTCTTGGGACAGGATATCGGGCAAAATGGCTATTGCCTCCGCAATACAGACAAAGTCCATTGGCACATCTGTGCCCACTTCCTCCTCAGACAGTGCTAGTCAGTCCACCTGTATAGGTTCAGGTGCTGATCGTGGAGGAGGGGACAATGGTTTCTGGGTAGAGATGACGAACTTTAAAAAGTTTGGCGTTCGGGTAGTGTCGCCGCATCCCGTTATGGATTGTCACTACCGCGGACTATCGCGGCATATGGAATCCATAAGGGCGACTTCCACCAACCCGAACTGTTGAACAGCCGAAGGACCTGGGGTGACGTCACCGTCATGTGATCAGTGCAGGGGCGTGGCTCAGCACGGGATCAGATCAAGGTCACCCCAGGTCTTTCGGTTGTTCAACAGTTCGGGTTGGTGGAAGCCGCCCCTTATGGATTCCATATGCCGCGATAGTCCGCGGTAGTGGAATCCATAACGGGATGCGGCGATTACCACAACCCGAACGCCGAACTTTTTTTTAAGGTTCGCTCATCTCTATTTCTGGGATGTCACAACCTGCTAATTTATCTTTGATTCATCTGGAGAGCTCCTCCTAAAAGGCTGTGACCAACGCTTCACTATTCCAGGCCAGTTCCGAGGCCAAGGTTCGAAATTGGATCACATATCAGCCTTCTGTATGGGAGCATTGCAGAAGGCAGAGCAGGGAGGATGCTACAGAAGAAGCACATCCAAGTTCTTCAAAAAGTTTTCAGAAAGAGTCCAAGAAAAGTTGCATGTTACTAGTGAAATCACCACTCCTCTCCCAAATAGGATTTTCCCATGCCAGGACTACTTCTCCTAGATGAGAAATAATAATGGCTAATTTGGCCCATTCCATCAGGGATTGGTGCGGCATAATTCTAAATGAATTATACATACATTTAGAAAACCATCTGGGGAGATGACTTGCATATGCAGTGCCACGGTTGTACTGGTTGCTAGTTGTGGTTTTACCGCTGCAGTCAGATAATCCAGTCAGATAGATATATACATAGTGTAGATAAGCCATTGTTTCTGACTAGCTCCTGAAGGACTTCTGATAAACTCACTTGGGATGGGCCAGCAGGTTTCATGACCTTAGCTTACTGTTATGGATTAGTAGGTGTTGACCAGCTATGTCAACTAACCTGTATAGCACAGTGCTAACCCTAGGGGGTTACCATTTTACCACTATACAGGTATCTGCACTTTGCTGCAAGTTTGAAATGAGACTGCTACCTCCTGAGATAGTCCCAATTTAGTTGGCAGCTGACCCACTTGGCCAGGGCCCCGGTGCAAGAACCAGGAGCTCAGGATATAGAAAATACACTAGAAACACAGGAAAACCGTACGCACAGTCTGAACAGTCACTAAGGCTTGAAAGCTGTTTTTTGAGAACCAGGCAGTGGATAGTTAACATGGTTGAGATTAGACTAAATATAGACTTGGCAGTGGAGTAGTCGTGAAACACACTCAAGGCAGGCAGGTTGAGAACTTGACTGGAGCACAGACTGACTAGACAGACTGGGTATAGAACTGAAACAAACATAACTGAACAGAAGTGCAGGAGAACACAGGCAGGATGGGTATTGTACTGGAACACAGAAAAACAAAGGCAGGAAATAAAATAGGATAAACTCCAGTAAATCGCAATAGCACTAGACTATTGAACACCTTTGATGGCCACTAAGGAATCTAAAGATATGGCTAGAAAGGGTGCCTTAAAGGCTATGTACACCTTTTGGGGCAATTTTTATTATTGCATTTTACTCATTTTGAGCCAAAAATAATTTTTTACATTGATCTTTATTTCAAATATGGATCCCTTTTCTCTGTACAGAGCTGAGATGCTCTAATAGAGGAATCAGAATTTTCTCTCTGCTCCATCAGCCAACTAATCTGACAGGCTCCTTATCTCAGCTCTCTGACATTTTAAACACTCATTATAGCTCAGTTCTATCTTACTGATAAGAATGTGGCTTAAATAAGTGTTTATGACTTCTTAGTAAATTAGAGAAAAGAGTTATTAGATGACTGGCAGAAAGTGAAAGTAAAATATGTTATTCACACAGCTAGACAGTTAACCCTTTGTGACAGAACAGCCAAATATTTTTAATAAAGACCAATTGAAAAAATTATTTTAGCCCAAAATTTGTAAAATGCAATCATAAAAAAAAAAAAATCTCCAAAGGGTTACATAGCCTTTTAGTACCTAGGGACCCTCAGCCATAGGCTGTGGAAGCATTTGGGAGCGTGCGCACCATATAATACAATGGTAGGCAACCTCCAGCACTCCAGCTGTTGTGAAACTACAACTCCCAGCATGCATACTTGCTCTGCTCTTCTAAGAACTCACATAGAAATGAATAGAGCATGCTGGGAATTGTAGTTTCACAACAGCTAGAGTGCGGACGGTTGCTGATCCCTGCTATGAGAGGTCATATCTGTGCCTGCATTGGGACAACAGTAACGCTGCATAAATTCATGTGTTTACCTGTTGGGTACCTGGAAAGTTAACTGAATACTAGGGGTCCCAGGACATGTGAGAGTGTCAGATAACTTACACCATCTAGCACTATCTCATAATTCTAATTAAGCAGCTACTGATGAAGGAGACAGGCACCCCAAAATGCATTTAGCATGTTACGCCATAACCCCGATAATTTTGAATGTCCCACCACAGTATTGCACATTGCAAGTATTGTGCATATATAACCTAGAGCAGCTTGGTAAAGCAAAATAAGTTGCTGGCTGCACAAGCTCACTCAAACCGCGGCTCCACCAGACAGAATACATGCCCAGTGACGACCACAGGACAATGTGAACAGCTGAGAGGAATGCTAAAGCGACACATGGATCGAGAGGATACACTGAGTAACCAAGTGTACAATCCTCACTATTCCCAGCATTTGCAGAATAATATCCACTGCACAAATATTTTTAATGGCTGAAATGGAATACAAAGTAGATGAAATATATTTGTGGACACAATTGACTGCCTTACCATACTGTGAATATGCCACTAATATACCAAAGTATGGCATGGATTATATCAGGTATTCAATGCAATATAAGATAAAGGCTCTAGGAAGTTTACCACCTACAAAAACATAATATTTTGATATTTTTGGAAATTTCATGAATTTTGGGGTATTATTTTTAACTAATTATTCTATCAGTATATTATGTGATGCATATTATTTATGGTGATTCTAATCCTCTATTGAATTGTATCAACTAAATTATGGTTTAGAGAGCCGACAATATTTATATCTACATATTTTGGTCTTTTTGTTACACTGGCACTTGTAACATAGTCAGGGAAGTCCACAGTTAGTGTATATCCATAATTAGAGGGTGTGCCACCAATAATAACTTTTGTGAACATTACTAACACCATGTTTAGCCTTATTCAGTTCTTCTAAGGATGTAGTACACAGAACTACTCTGGGTTGTTTCTTTTCTTTCTAGAAAGTCTAATGCTTGATTATGATAGAGGTTTGTGTGCAAAATATTTGAAAATGGTTCCTTATTCTCTAAACAAATACATATAACAGGAGAGCTGGAGTACCCTTTAAGCAACAATCATAAACCATTAAAGAACACATATAAAGCAACCAATTAAGTTTAACAATGACAGATCCATTTTGTTCATGATGGTCCCATCTATTTTAATCGCAAACTTTCTAGTCCAAGCAGACTGGCTTTATCAGGAAAGAACATGACCCCATTTTCTACTCTGCTTCTCTGAAGATGCGAGGTCATCCCCAAGTATTAGCCTTGATTTTTGTCTGCTCTATTAATCACAGGCTAGAATCACACTTTAGTCTCTCACTCTGAATGCTTGTTTGTAATCATCTTGGCATTATTAAGGAATAGAAAATGTTATTTCTGTATTTCAGTATGCATAGAGGAACTGTGTACAAGTATATAAAATGTAGGGATGAAAGATAAATCTAGCCTGGGCATCAAGCGTCAAAGATATACAATATGAAAACAGCAATGTATATGAAAGGTAGAGTAACAACAAGACCACCAGCAATATAAAACAGCAATCAATGCATATTACAAAAAAAAAAAAAAAATACATAAATACATAGAATTATTTTTATTATTAAAACATAAAAATAAAATTATTGTTTTGCAGTAGAATAAAAATAAATCATTCTAAAGTTTCACCTCTCCTTCTTTGGTAGATGGTGGTGGTTATATTATGTGGCAGGATTAATTGTGATGCTGATGAGAAATGGAAGAAAAAAAAAGTGTCTGAGACTGGTGGACCCTAAGCTATTAGAAGGGCAATTCAGCTGGATTTCTGCAGAGCTCCGAGATGATGACTGGAATTCCAATGAAGTGCTGCAAGGAAAACCAACGTCATTCCCGATTGCTCCCCTCCCACCACTTAATTCTTCATAGCAGTCCTTATTTCACTTCCCACTCTTTATGGAGATGTTTGTGAGCTTGCAAAAAGCTGATAAGTTAGAAAAAAAAAGAGTACTCTGTAAAACAAAAGAGACAGTGGAGGAAAACTAAGATGCTGCATGGCTTCCAACATGTTCATCAATCCAGTATGTATCTACAAACACAGCAAAGATGATGACTAAAAAATATATATATAATAGCCTTTTGAAAATATGATAAGGGATATGGCTTCGGAGATAGAAAACAGCTTTTATTACAGCAACAATGTTTTTCCAGATAGCTTTTTATGTAACAGGAAATTGTTAAAGAGGTTTTCCCTATCAACAGGAGGATGAGTCTGATTGATTGGGGTCCCACCATTGGACTGATGAGGACATCAGAAGGTTATTTCCATAAATCGCGCAGACATTTAATGGAACTGTAAAATGTATGCTTGACCGCTTCTCCATTTCAATTGTGGACATGGGACCTCCATTCTCATGAGCAGGGCTGCCATCCAAACACCCACACACAGCCCCACCCATATATCACGCCCATACCTCTTACATCCAAGGACGTCTCCCACACGGCCCTCCACTATGTAGTTCGTGCGTCACACTGCACCCCACTGAGTAATTTGCCCCACCAAGTTAATTTTGCCCCCACACAAGTTAATTTTGCCCCCACACAAGTTAATTTTGCCCCCAGACAGCCCTGCATTATGTAATTTTCCCCAAATGGTCCTCCATTATGTAGTTTGCCCGCCACACTGACCCCCCACTGACTAATTTGCCCCCTCACAACTTAATTTTGCCCCAGACAGCCCTGCATTATGCAAGTTGCCCCCACTAAGTAATTTGCCCCCACATGTCCCTCCATTATGTAGTTTGCCCGCCACACTGATCCCCACTGAGTAATTTGCCCCTCCCCCACAAGTTAATTTTACCCCCAGACAGCCCTGCATTATGTAATTTGCCCCCACACTAAGTAATTTTGCCCCCACACGGCCCTCCATGTAGTTTGCCTGCCACACTGGCCTCCCACTAAGTAATTTGCCCCCACACAAGTTTGCCCCCGTACTTGTGTCACTGATTCCGGCCAGCTCGCTCCTCAGCACTGGCTGGAGGTGCCCTTCCTTAACCCCTTAAGGACCGGGGTTTTGGGATTTTTGCGTTTTTGTTTTGCGCTCCCTGCCTTCCAAAAGCCATAACATTTTTATATTTCCGCTCACATAGCCATATGACGGCTTATTTTTGCGGGACAAGTTGTACTTTTAACGCTACCATTTATTTTTGCATGTGATGTACAACGTTCGATTTGCGATAAAACTGACTGGTTAATTTTATTCTTCAGGTCAGTACGAATCCGGCAATACCTAATATGTATAGTTTTTCTTGCGTTTTGATAGTGAAAAAAAAATTAAAAGTGGGAATTTTTTTATTTTATTTTTTTGTCGCCATGTTTTGACCCCTATAACTTTTTGTAATTATGCGTATGGAGCAGTGTAGGGGCTCATTTTTTGCGGGGCAATCTGAACTTTTAATTGATACCATTATGGGGTGTGTATGATGTTTTGATCACTTTTTATTCATTTTTTTAGGAAATGAAGCGTCCAAAAATGGCGAATTAGCCATTTGGACGCTTTCTTTCCGTTTTTATGTTTACCGTATGGTGAATATTTTTAATATTATTATAGTATGGGCGTTTTCGCACATTGCGACACCCATTATGTGTAATTTTTTTATTTTTTATTTATTTTATTTTCATTTTGGGGAAAGGGGGTGATTTGAATTTTTTTTTTTTTTTTTTTTTTACCATAGGGAACTATAAGATGCAATCATCAGATTGCTATTCTCATATATTCCAATGCAATAGCATTGGAATATATGAGAAAATCGCATATTTCCTATGGAGCCTATTACAGTCATAGGCTCCATAGGAATACTGTGTAGTACCCTAGGTTTCATTCACAGAAACCTAGGGTACTACATGCATGCTCGGCTCCCCTTGTGGCCATCAGGGAGCCGAGCAAAACCGAAAGTGAAACTTTCGGTTTTGCTGTGATCAGATGCCGTGGTCAGGATTGACCACGGCATCTGAGGGTTAAATGTCCGCGATCGGCATCGCTGCCGGTCGCGGACATGAGCTGCGGTGTCAGCTCGATGAATCAAGCTTTACCCGCAGCTCGGGCGCCCGCTCCGTGCGGGAGCGGCGCCATCTTTAAAGTGCGGACGAAGGCGTACATACGCCCTATCGTCCTAAGAGGTTAAATCCAGTCTTTGTGCATGGGCGTCCGCAGAAATTTTTCCAGGGGTGGGGGGTGGGAGGGGCATAATTTTATTGACATCCATGCTCTGCTTGTTTCTGAGAATGTAATGAAGGGGAGGGAGACGTGATGGAAAAGCTTAAATGTATATTAGAAGTGCCATAACAGGAACATATTGAAAATATTTATTTTTGTGAACAACAGAAAACTGGTCAATTAAATAAAGGCTTTGGATCCGTGGGCTGGGCCAAGAGTAGATGGACGGGACGTGAATTAATATAAATAAAATTTAAATTTCATAACATTAAAGGTTTAGTTTACTTTAAGATAGAACGCATAAAAAGACGCACCTAGGTTTTTGAGGAGAAAAATAAGAAACATTTTTTTTATCCATAAGGTGTGCTTTTGGTGGGTTTTGAACTAATGGTGGCCTGTGGATGGCACTGTTTTGGGGGATCTGTGGATGGCACTGTTGTGGGGGGATCTGTGGATGGCACTGGTTTGGGGGATCTGTGGATGGCACTGTTGTGGGTGGGATTTGTGGATGGCACTGTTGTGGGGGGGGGATCTGTGGATGGCACTGTTATGGGGGGGATCTGTGGATAGCACTGTTGTGGGGGGATCTGTGGATAGCACTGTTGTGGGGGGGGATCTGTGGATAGCACTGTTGTGGGGGGATCTGTGGATGGCACTGTTGTGGGGGATCTGTGGATGGCACATATATAGCATCTTATGCTATATATATGTCATCCACAGATCCCCCCCTAAGTGCCATCCACAGACCGATCCCCCCTAAGTGCCATCCACACTGATCCCCCATAAGTGCCATCCACACTGATCCCCCATAAGTGCCATCCACACTGATCCCCCATAAGTGCCATCCACACTGATCCCCCATAAGTGCCATCCACACTGATCCCCCATAAGTGCCATCCACACTGATCCCCCCATAAGTGCCATCCACACTGATCCCCCATAAGTGCCATCCACAATGATCCCCCCCATAAGTGCCATCCACACTGATCCCCCCATAAGTGCCATCCACACTGATCCCTTATAAGTGACCCCTAACACTCAGCATTAATAGTGGTATAATAAAGCAAAGACCTTTTTTTTCTTCAGAATCGCGCCACACTCTGGAGCCCAGTGCCGCCTCCTAGTTAATTTATTCACCTCACTTGAGGCTGACGTAATCTCGCGCAGTGCGTCTGTGCGAGATTACGGCGCTTCTCTTCAATTATGTCAGCGCCAGTGAGGTGAGTAAATTAGCTAGGAGGCGGAGTTTCCTGTCGCAGCTCTGTGGGCCAGTCAAAAGGTCCGCCGAGCCATATGCAGCACGCAGGACGTAGTTTGCACGTCATGCGACTTCAGTGATGCAGCCTATGCGGTCCTAGCTCTGGGGTGGCAGCTGGGCCTATTTTAACGCAGGGGCCTGGAAATGCAGCTGCATCCGCTCCTACGTTAACTCAGTTCTCCAGGGCCCCAGGCAGGGCCGATTCCAGGTTGATGTGGGCTCTTGGGCGATAAAAAGTCTCAGTGGTCCCCCTTACACAATGATAACTCTCTGAGTACAGATAATATAGTAGATATCCCCTGCAGTCCTATGTAACTGCACAGATACTAGTGCTGATAATCTGGTAGTGTTACCTGCAGTCCTATGTAAAACTGCAGCTAACACTACTGTAGATCATGTGGTAGTGTTACCTGCAGTACTATGTAAAACCACAGATAACACTAGTGCTGATAATGTGGTAGTGTTACCTGCAGTCCTATATAAAACCACAGCTAACACTAGTGTAGATCATGTGGTAGTGTTACCTGCAGTCCTATGTAAATCCGCAGCTAACACTAGTGTAGATCATGTGGTAGTGTTACCTGCAGTGCTATGTAAAGCCACAGATAACACTAGTGCTGATAATGTGGTAGTGTTACCTACGTCCTTAGTGTGCCTCCCTGTTTCTCTCCCACGGACTCCATGCTGGCGGCGTTGCCTCCTCTTTCATCTTCTTCTTGCCCCGCACAGAACGTCCTGATGCAGCTGCGTCAAGACATAGGAACACTGTGGGCATGGTGATGGTGACACACACAGGGACAGACACCTGTGCGATCATCAACCAACTTTTATCTAATGTGTGGTCACCTTAAGGGGACATTAAAAGGGAATTACACCTGTAGTTATACTCCAACCTTTTGTTACCTACTAATATGACTCCCACTGATTCCCAGTACTGAGGGGACATGGACCGGGGTTTAAAAGGAAATTATCTACATGAACCAGAAGGTGGTCTAAACTCTAACCTATTAGGCACTGGCTAGACTGTGGTATAGAGTCTAAGCAATGCCTTAGGCCTCATGCACACGGCTGTTATGCGTCCGTTCCATGCATTGGGGACAGCAATTTGTGGTCCCCAATGCACTGGCAGCATCAGTGCGGCGACCAGGACAGATCGAGAGCCATTCATCTTAAATAGGTCCATGATCCGTCTGCACCGCAAAAAAATAGAACGTTCTATTTTTTTTTTTTCGGTGTGGAGGCACGGACAGAAACACCACAGAAGCGCTCTGTAGTGCTTCCCATCCATGCTCCCGTTCTGTACTGCATCCCCCTGATTGCGGACCCATTCAAGTGTATAGGGGCCTCGTTCATGCGGGTGCATAACGGCCGTATGCGTGAGGCCTTAGACAGGCACAGGGACAGACAGACACACGAAGAGATGGACAGACAGACACGCGCAGAGACAGACAGACACACTCAGGGACGGACAGACAGACACGAGCAGAGACAGACAGACACACGCAGGGACGGACAGACAGACCACGAAGGGACGGACAGACAGACACGAAGGGACGGACAGACAGACACACGAAGGGACGGACAGACAGACACACGCAGGGACAGACAGACAGACACACGCAGAGACAGACAGACAGACACACGCAGAGACAGACAGACAGACACACGCAGAGACTGACAGACAGACCGGCAGGGACAGGCAGACAGGCAGGGACACGCAGGGACAGTCAGGCAGGGACATGCAGGGACACGCTGGGATGGACAGACACACGCAGGGACAGACACACACACACAGGGGCAGACAGACAGAGACACACACACAGGGACAGACACACATACACCATGGCCCTCAGAATACACCTGGATCTGTGCTATAAACCCCCTTAATTGCACCAAATTCCACTCCACATGAACGCCACTGCCCCTGAATGCTCCACCTGCCCCCTCATATATGAGCTGCCCCTCACCTGCTCTCCATGAAGCTCTGTGGACTCCAGGACTGCAGCACATCCTCCATCACTGAGCAGCCTGCAGGCACACAGCCCCTCCTCCCTCCACAAGCTGCTGCTGCTGTCGGGGTTTGTCCATGTGACTATGAAGGAGTATGTGACCAGTGATGTCACAGACCTCCTTCTAGCAACTACATTCTACCCAAAGATCTGCCGAGACTCCAGCTATCTTGTTCTCAGAACAAGATGGCTGGGGCCCGGGCCCTGGGAGGTAAGGGACAGGCTACAGAAGAGGGGGAGGAGCACTGGGCCCCAGAGCCAGGCCCCTTTACTGGGGTATGGGCTGTACCCCCCTGATGGCGTCCCTGCTCATGAGTGTGGGATCCCCAGTAGTAGGGAGGGTAAAACCACTTTAAAGTGCCTAAAATACAACATTGTTGGTTTGTGCCCTACGCAGTCAGATTTTTCTTCTTAAATAGTCTATAGTAGGATGTTGACATGTTAATTTAGTGCCAAGTTACAAGAACTTTATATAAAACTTTTCATCTCCATGGTGGCTCAGTGGTTAGCACTGGCATCTTGCAGCACTGAGGCCCTTGGTTCGAATCCGACCAAGGACAACATCTGCTTGGAGTTCGTATGTTCTCCCTATGTTTGTGTGGGTTTCTTCTGGGTACTCTGTTTTCCTCCCACACTCCAAAGATATAGTATTAGGGAAAGCCTCATTGGGTACAGCTTGATGCTAATGTCTGTCAAGCACTGCGGAATATGTCAGTAGTATATAAGTGCATAACTAAATAAAATAAATCTCCTTTAACCCCTTAAGGACGCATGATGTTCCGGTGCGTCATGATTCCCGAGTCCTTAAGGACCCATCTTTAAAAGTAAATTGCGGCGCTGCAGTGGTTAATCGGAACAGTATGCCTGCTAAAATCATTCAGCAGGCATCCTGTCATAATGAATGGTAACCCTGGCGCCGCCCATCAAGAGGCGGAGAGAGACGCCAGGTTTGATCACAAGCAGACCACTTACTTGTTGACAGGTGATAAGTGTTGGTCACATGCTCGCTTTGTGTATAATGTTGGAATACCTTCGTAATTTGTACAATATGTAACAATAATAAGTTGTTTCACCGCAAGCATGAGTCAACATCTTATTTGTCATTAAGAATGTCATTCTGTGGTTAAAAACATACAATACTGTTCACATGCAATAGAAAAAAAAAACGCATGAAGCATATAAATACACAAAATAGACATAAAGACAACTATGTTTGCACAAAAATGACCTTCATTCTTGGTTGCTGCAGGTCCCACTACTTCTTATTTGAACTATTTCAGTAGAAGTGCATAATTTCCTTCCTTAAATTGAGACCCATAGGGACTCTGGTATTTAATCTGAAAATCCAGAAAGCCTCCCTAAGGAGGATTTTTCTTCTATGGTCCCCCTTCCTATCTGGTAAGTTCACCTTTTCTATCACATAGCATTGCATAGAATTGATTTTCCGATTGTGGGCTGAAATGAAGTGTTTGGCAACGTTAGATATATTTAACGCTGCGGGGTTCTGGACATAGTTCACATGCTCCAGGAAGCGATTCTTGAATTTGCGGGTTGTGCTCCCGATATACATCAAGTCGCAATCTGTGCAGATAATTGTGTATACCACTCCTGCAGTGTTGCAGTTTGTATAAGATTTAATTGAAAAAGTTTCCGAATGATCGGAATTTTGGAAATTTGTTGTAACTTTGACAAAATTGCATGTTTTGCAGGGTGGTGTCCACATTTCGTAAAACCCTTATATAACAACCAACATCGAGGTATATTAGTCGATTTCTGAAATAAAGAAGGTGATAAGGTAGAAGATAGGATTGGAGCCCTCCTTGGTACAATTTTACAGCCCTGTTGCAGGACACTGTGGAAAAATTTGTCTTCATATAAAATTGGTAGGCAGCCCCTAATCAGATTACAGGTTTCTTTGAACTGGCGGCTATATGTTAGAACTAGAGTGGGTGTGCCCTCCTTAACTTTCTTATATCTGTTTGTCTTCTTGTTATTTTCATTTTTATCTTTATTTTGATTTTTATTTGGGATGGGACAACCCTCTAACCTGCTTTGGACATTGAGACCCTGATATTTGGCATTTGCGTCATGTGTTTCACGACCTGTGCCAAATAGTAATTCATCTCTGGATTTTTATTAGCAAGAACTCTTGCTCTATCCAACATCCACTTGGGGTAACCCCTGTTGGTGAGTCTGATGGTGATTGCCTCGCACTCTGCCAGGAAACCAATCTCCGTACTGCAGTTGCGTTTTGCACGAATAAATTCCCCACAGGGACACCCTTTATAACGTGGATGGGGTGGTGACTGGTGGCATGTAATATGGAATTACCTGCTACTTTTTTTCTAAATGTTTTAGTGAGTATTAATTGGTCAGGAATTCCCGTAGCGTTAAGTCCAGAAAATTTATCTCAGCGTTATCAAATATACATGTGAACCGAAGGTTGAAAATGTTATCATTAAGATAATTTTTAAAGTCCGGTATGGCAGACACATCACCCCTCCAGATAAGGAGCAGGTCATCGATGTATCTGCCATACCAGACCACATCATCCAACCATGGACAGTTCACATTGTAAATGTGTTTCTCCTCCCACAAAGCCATGGTGAGGTTTGCCAATGAGGGCGAGAATTTCGCCCCCATCGACACCCCTCGTATTTGCAAATAATAAGTACTATCAAACATGAAATAATTGTGGGTAAGGAGAAATGACGTGACTTCCAAAGCATAGTCAATAAGTACGTCAGAAAAATCTGTGTATTTTTAAGGTGATGTTCCATGGCTACGAGGGCAATTCTATGGGGGATTGAGGGGTACAGCGCTTCAACATCTGCTGTCACCCACTTATAATCTAACCGCCACTGGAGCCCAGCCATGGCACGTAATACATCCCCTGTATCTTTAAGATAACCTGGAATCCTTTTAACCAGGGGCTGCAACAAATTATCCAACCAATTACCCAGGTTTTCAGTCAAAGACCCTATACCCGAAACAATAGGGCGAATCCATACTTCTACCCGTGATGTCACGGAGTGGGGGTATGGATATTTTTCAAGAGGTTATGGAGAGGGAACTCAGGGATTTACATAGGAGGACAGCACAAAATCAGGGAAACCAAAACCTAAGTGGGATTCATAGACAAGCATTGGAAGAACTACAGTCCATGGAGGAAATAGTAATTAAAATGGCTGATAAGGGGGCTGTGTTGTAGTGATGGACAAAGACATGTATAGACAACAAATAAATGATCTTTTGAATGATTTGTCCACATACACGAAGCTACAAGGCGATCCTATTGCCAAATATCAGGTGGAATACCTGAATTTAATTCAGAAAGGCAAAACTCTAGATGTATTCAATGAAACGCAGTACCGCTTCCTGTGTGTGAACAACCCAATAACTCCTATCATGCATGCTTTGCCCAAAGTTCACAAACAACTCAGCCCCCTCCCTTCCGCCCCTATTGTTTCGGGTATAGGGTCTTTGACCGAAAACCTGGGTAATTGGTTGGATAATTTGTTGCAGCCCCTGGTTAAAAGGATTCCAGGTTATCTTAAAGATACAGGGGATGTATTACGTGCCATGGCTGGGCTCCAGTGGCGGTTAGATTATAAGTGGGTGACAGCAGATGTTGAAGCGCTGTACCCCTCAATCCCCCATAGAATTGCCCTCGTAGCCATGGAACATCACCTTAAAAATACACAGATTTTTCTGACGTACTTATTGACTATGCTTTGGAAGTCACGTCATTTCTCCTTACCCACAATTATTTCATGTTTGATAGTACTTATTATTTGCAAATACGAGGGGTGTCGATGGGGGCGAAATTCTCGCCCTCATTGGCAAACCTCACCATGGCTTTGTGGGAGGAGAAACACATTTACAATGTGAACTGTCCATGGTTGGATGATGTGGTCTGGTATGGCAGATACATCGATGACCTGCTCCTTATCTGGAGGGGTGATGTGTCTGCCATACCGGACTTTAAAAATTATCTTAATGATAACATTTTCAACCTTCGGTTCACATGTATATTTGATAACGCTGAGATAAATTTTCTGGACTTAACGCTTACGGGAATTCCTGACCAATTAATACTCACTAAAACATTTAGAAAAAAAGTAGCAGGTAATTCCATATTACATGCCACCAGTCACCACCCCATCCACGTTATAAAGGGTGTCCCTGTGGGGAATTTATTCGTGCAAAACGCAACTGCAGTACGGAGATTGGTTTCCTGGCAGAATGCGAGGCAATCACCATCAGACTCACCAACAGGGGTTACCCCAAGTGGATGTTGGATAGAGCAAGAGTTCTTGCTAATAAGAAATCCAGAGATGAATTACTATTTGGCACAGGTCGTGAAACACATGACGCAAATGCCAAATATCAGGGTCTCAATGTCCAAAGCAGGTTAGAGGGTTGTCCCATCCCAAATAAAAATCAAAATAAAGATAAAAATGAAAATAACAAGAAGACAAACAGATATAAGAAAGTTAAGGAGGGCACACCCACTCTAGTTCTAACATATAGCCGCCAGTTCAAAGAAACCTGTAATCTGATTAGGGGCTGCCTACCAATTTTATATGAAGACAAATTTTTCCACAGTGTCCTGCGACAGGGCTGTAAAATTGTACCAAGGAGGGCTCCAATCCTATCTTCTACCTTATCACCTTCTTTATTTCAGAAATCGACTAATATACCTCGATGTTGGTTGTTATATAAGGGTTTTACGAAATGTGGACACCACCCTGCAAAACATGCAATTTTGTCAAAGTTACAACAAATTTCCAAAATTCCGATCATTCGGAAACTTTTTCAATTAAATCTTATACAAACTGCAACACTGCAGGAGTGGTGTACACAATTATCTGCACAGATTGCGACTTGATGTATATCGGGAGCACAACCCGCAAATTCAAGAATCGCTTCCTGGAGCATGTGAACTATGTCCAGAACCCCGCAGCGTTAAATATATCTAACGTTGCCAAACACTTCATTTCAGCCCATAATCGGAAAATCAATTCTATGCAATGCTATGTGATAGAAAAGGTGAACTTACCAGATAGGAAGGGGGACCATAGAAGAAAAATCCTCCTTAGGGAGGCTTTCTGGATTTTCAGATTAAATACCAGAGTCCCTATGGGTCTCAATTTAAGGAAGGAAATTATGCACTTCTACTGAAATAGTTCAAATAAGAAGTAGTGGGACCTGCAGCAACCAAGAATGAAGGTCATTTTTGTGCGAACATAGTTGTCTTTATGTCTATTTTGTGTATTTATATGATTCATGCGTTTTTTTCTATTGCATGTGAACAGTATTGTATGTTTTTAACCACAGAATGACATTCTTAATGACAAATAAGATGTTGACTCATGCTTGCGGTGAAACAACTTATTATTGTTACATATTGTACAAATTACGAAGGTATTCCAACATTATACACAAAGCGAGCATGTGACCAACACTTATCACCTGTCAACAAGTAAGTGGTCTGCTTGTGATTAAACCTGGCGTCTCTCTCCGCCTCTTGATGGGTGGCGCCAGGGTTACCATTTAAATATGGGTCACAATCAAACCATTTTTGTTACGATTAAGGACTAGACTGTCCGAAACGCGTAAACTACCAGCCACTGTGTGAACAAGAGTGTATACCGAACCCCGAATAAAGGAAGTTTTTATTGCAAAATTAGGTGCCGGAACCACTCCATTTTTTCTCCTGATTGCTGCAAGCTCTTCTCTTCAGGCTCCGAGCACCGGGGATATGGCTGTCCTGGATGGGTGAGCTGGACTTTTGCACTTGTTACATCCTGTCATAATGTCACAATGCCGAGGGGGGTCATGACCCCCCCCCCCGGCGTAACGGCGATCGCAGCAAACCGCAGGTCAATTCCGACCTGCGGTTTGCTGCGTTTCCGGTCCATTTGGGTCTCCGTTGACCTGATGAACCAGAAAGGGACTGTGATCGGTGGTGTGAATACACACCACCAATCACAGTCTGAGCATTTGGGGGCGGCGGCGCTGTCCTCAGTGCTGATTGGTGCCGGGGAGAAAGGCGGGAGATTTAAACTCCAGGCGCTCCTCTCTTCCCTCCCCTTCCTGTTGCTGCTGCTGCGCCGTAAGGACGTTCCCGGAGAGTTGCTGTGACCCCCTACCATCGGCACCCATCACCCTCCAGGTAGGTCAGGGTCATTGAGGGAGAGGCACGATTAGGTAGGGATAGAAAGGACAGTGAGTTGGGGGGGGGGGGGAACTAACTTTTTTTTTACTGTTTGAGTGCCAGCACCCAAATCTAGCACTTAGCTGTGAGACCCTAGATCCACCCAGGGGTGCTGCCACTTGCACCCCCCTGCCCCCCCCTTCCCCCTCTTTTTTTTTTGCGTTCGCTGACTGTGGCCGGCACTCTATAGCATCCGGCCACTGTTAGCGCATTGGCCGCCCCACCGCTGATCAGCGTTGTACGTCAGCGAGTTAGAATTTATTTTTTATTTTTTTACACTTGTACATTTTTTTATTCTAGAGTCCGCGAACACCCGTGGCCCCACACATGCACATAGAATAAAGCTTTACACGACATAAATCACGCACACACATACGCATGGCCCGCCGGATGTTCTCAGCTGAGGAGGCATATTCCCATATGCTCTCCGACTCAGAGAGCCCCAGTGAGGATGAGGATAACCCCACTTTCCTCTTGTCATCCGCATCCGCCTCATCATCATCTGATGAAGATGAGACCCCAAGGCGGCGGAGACTCCGCCAGGCGGAGCCAGGGACCCTGTGGCCCACATGCTAGGGACCCTGTGGCCCACACCAGTGTGAGCAGCCCTGGGGTTCGTACTGGTTTCCCGGCCCACCAAATAAGCCCACTGGAGCCCCTACCTGTAGAACTTAACAAGTGTACCCCAGTGGACTTTGAGCCTGCGATTCCGGATTTTGTTGGCAATCTAGAAATCCAGATTCCCACAGTGGGCTTCAATGAAATTGACTTTTCATTTATTTTATTTTTCAGTGACCCATTGGTGAATCTGATGGTGGAGCAAGCGAACCTGTACGCCCAACAGTTCGTTGCTCAACACCGGGCTCCTTTTTGGCTAGACCCGGTGGCTGGACCCTGGTCAGTGCAGCCGAGATGAGGACGTTTTGGGGCCTCGTGCTGCACATGGGCCTAGTAAAAAAAAAACAGTGCCAGGCTGTACTGGAGTGGGGACGTCCTCTACCAGACCCCACTCTATAGGTATGGCCATGACACGTCCCGGTTTGAGGCCACCCGGAAAAGCCTGCATTATGTAAATAATAAAGCATGTCACTCCCTGTAGTGATCCTGCCTATGACCATCTGTATAAGATACTGCCAGTCATCGATCACTTTGGGGCCAAATTTGCGCAGGGCTATATACCTGAAAGGGAGGTCGCAGTTGAGGAGTCTCTCGTTGCTTTCAAGGGGAGACTCATTTTCCGCCAATACATTCCCCCGGGTGAGGTGTGGCGTAAAAATGTACAAAATTTGTGAGAATGCCTCAGGGTACACTAACAAATTTAGTGTGTACGAGGGGCGAGATTCCCATATTGAACTCCTAGATGGTCCCCCCACTCTGGGTGTTAGCGGGAAACTCGTGTGGGACCTTATGTACCCACTACTAGATAAGGGTTACCCTTTGTACGTGGATAACTTTTTTACTAGTATAGCCTTGTATCAGGCCCTCGCCGCCAGATCTATGTTCGCTTGTGGGACCATGAGGAAAAATCATTGCGGCCTCCCTACCTCCCCCCTCCAGGTACCTATCCCCAGGGGTAAGACGCGTGCCCTTACCAGTGAAAACCTGTTGCTGGTCAGGTATAAGAACAAGAGGGATGTCCTTATGCTGTCCACAATCCATGGTAACGGCATCTCCCCTGTCCCTGTGCGAGGTACCACGGCAATGGTCCTCAAGCCCGATTGTATCGTCGACTACAATCGGTATATGGGAGGAGTTGATCTATCTGATTAAAACCAATCCAAAATTCCCCACAATCGGTACTATACTACATACATATCCAATCAACAGAAAAACAACCAATCAACAATATGTAGAAAAATTGTATTTTATTAAAGACATGATTAAACAATATACCATGATTCAAAAAATGTCTCAATTTATTACAAAAATACGTACAAAGTGAAAGACCACAAAAATATATTTAAAAATACATAAAACCACACAAAAATGGTCCGTGGGTCTAGGGTCCACTGAACTCAGGCGAGAAAATTAAAGACAGACATTCACCAATCTACCGACAGGTCAGACTCATATAGGCAACAATCAATCGCAAAACACTAAGGTTTTATAATGGCTGAATGCCATGACCAATAACAATAAAGATTGGAGAACTATTGTCCACTATAACATAAAAGCATGAATGCTATACACACCTGAGTTCAGTCGCCACCAGATCCACAGACCAACCCCGACGCGTTTCGCCGTCCGCTTCCTCAAGGGGTTGCTAACTAATGGTGTCCACCCGTATCCTTATATACATCAAAGGCGGTGCCTCAATACTACATCCGGTTATATTTGCCCAATAACATGATCATTCCTTGGATTAAAAATAACAAAATCACCTGTGGCGAACCAATTATGTTTAACCAGGACCTGCCGATATGTCACATGATGTGCTACGTCATCTCCGGTGGTGTGTCACATGACCATACGTACGTCCGACGCACTGCACAGAGCGGCAGTGCATCGTCCGTCGGGTCACACCCATCGGACATGCGCACCAGATATCTAAATGTCCCGACGGCCATATTTAGAACTGGAATATCGTACATAATGCCCCATTGATTTACAAAATATATCCAAAGCTTGGAAAAAGACCCCAAAATACCATATAGATCACATTAAAACAATGTGAATATCAGAAAGTGATGCAAATAATTACACAAAATGTTTTTATAATAGTGACAATAAAAGTGTATAATATACCACAAAATCATGATAAAATAAAGTGACAAAAATACAAATACAAATAAATATAATATAAAACAACCAACATGAATCAAAGTGTACAAAATTCATAATAATAAAAATTTCTAAGTGTACATGATACATGATTAATAAAATTATTGACCCCAAAAAATACCAAACCACGCAGGAAAATGACGGCCCACGTCCGGATCATGGACCACCATAGACCATGCATGTATATACAATTGTGCAAAAGTTTATTGAAAACCATACCCATAATCAAAAACACCAGTGAATTGAAAAATATACTGTGTCTTTAAATAAAAACCAAGCTTCGATAAAAGTTCAGGAGTAGGAGATCATAAATTCTCCACATACTACGGTTAATTCCATATTTCATTCATCTCCAGTCATTACGTTAAATCATTATCCACATAATAGGGTAATACTCATCATACTGTATATCCTAAGGAATAAAAAGATGATATTAATAAAGCATATAAATAAACCAAATTATGGGCGGACACAACTCCAACATAAAATTAAAAACAATGTAAAACACTACAGAAATGATGCAAATGGTATCTTGTCATTTAGACCCTGTGGAATCTGACAATTCAATTTCACTATCCACTTGCTTTCAATTTGTTCAAGTCGGCGGAACAGATCACCACCCCTCACCCCCAAAGAGACTTTATCGATACCCCGAAACTTCAGGTCCCGCCAGCAGTTATTGTGGCACTGTCTGAAGTGTCGGGCTATCGGCTTTAGTTTACTGAATCTTCTCCACATCCCCTGCATCAATCTTGGCAGCTGCCCGTATGTCCTTCTGATGCTCCTGTATACGGACACGTAATTGTCTGGTCGTCATACCCACATATATGTGACCACATGGGCATGTTGCATAATATACAACACCCGACGTGGTACAATTGATAAAATGTACAATATTGTATGTGACTTCTCCAGACGAATCACAGAATCTCCTCATTTATCACTTTACAACAAACACAATGGCCACAAGCTACTGAACCCCATTTGGGGCCGCGGATCAAACAGAAAACCAGAGCTGGGTGGCACATGTGGCTCTTTACCAGAAAGATCTTTTCAAATTCTTACTCTTTTTAGCCACAAACATAGGTGTTTCTTGCCAGGGCCACCGCAGATCCGGATCCGACGTAGATGGCCCGAATCTTGAAAATCTTCCCAATATTGTGCCCTGCGTGTTATGTTAGTGATCATCCTCCACTGTCTGTGTCTCTGAGATTCCCCTCAAGTGGTTTGGGAGTCAACCAAAATTTTCCACGTCGAGATGTGCTATCTCTCTTTTATATATATCACTTGGACTATAACCTCTTGTAAAAGTAAACCGTTAATATTTGGTCTTCAACTCAGAGCTCATATCATTTGAACAGACCAGTTTAATCTCAAAAGATACCCTATTAGGAATAGCTTTCTTTTGGTGGACCCAGGATGGAACAGGGAGGCATACAGAGAGAAGTTCACCGCAGTTTCTTTTCGATGAATGCTTGTTTCCAAACAGCCAGAGGAGGAGACTTTCATATTGATGTCAAAGAAATTGCATATGCTGATTACTCCATTATGAGTTAATTTAATGTTCAGGTGTTTTCATTTAACCTGAGAACCGATCAACCCATCACGTGGGCCTTGCCAAATGAACAGCACGTCATCGATGAAAAGCGCATCCATGATCGCGACTTCACCGTCCATGTCCATTAGATTCTTGCTGATTGGCGTTCCCAGAATCCAAAAATAAATTGCAGCGAATAGCCCAGTGCGCAAGAGATTGCGCCACTCCCGCAACTCAGGAGATTAAACATGGAGAGTCATAAGCGAAATGATTGTAAATACAAGAACAAATTCAGAGTGCCATCAACAGATTCCAACAATTCACTTGATACGTTGCTCACTTTTGGGAAAAATCTTGCAACTAGGGCCTAATTCATGCGTGTGCAGAGTGTACAATAGCTCAAACACTCATGAACTAGAACATCTTATCTCAGCCCAACATGCTCCAGCCGCTCATACGTCTGTGATCCGCATTACAAAAGATTACAGACTGCACCACAGCTGAGTCAAATCCCAAATATAATGGGGTTCACAAAGCCTGCAACCCGTTACAATGGGTCTTCCTGGAGAGTTTTGTAGGACTGTGAACCTTAGGTAACAGGTAAAGGTGGGGGTCACTGGATGTTTAATCACCCAGACCGTCATAAACAGTCTTCGTGATTATGCCTGCAGGAGTGCCTCCATCAATAAGGAGTCCAGCTGTGCTAAATGTCTCAGTCGGGCATGATGGCATCATAGTGCTGATCACGATCCATCAACTGTCTAAAGGCTTCAGCTTCATACATAGAAATAGGCCTATACATTTCACCCTTATCAGCTGGTTGAATACCACATCTTTCATACTTTTTAATTGGCTTAGCATATTCTTTGTACCTAGTTAAATTCTATCATGCTGTGCATTGACTCCGGTAGCGCATGTTAAGAGTTAAGATGGAGGATAACTTATGTTCTTAGTCTCGTGCGATGTGTCGAGTCATTGTACACTTGCATTACATAGATTAGGTCTTGGCTGCAAGATTTTTCCTGCAAGTGAGCAACGTATCAAGTGAATTGTTGGAATTGTTGATGGCACTCCTGGAATTTGTTCTTAGACATAACTATTTCGTTTTTAAGGATCGCCATTATTTGCAACTCCGTGGAGTTGCGATGAGCGCAACTTGCGCACCGTCATTCGCGAATTTATTTTTGGGATTCTGGGAACGCGAAATTGTGCAGAATCTAATGGACAGTGCGGACGGTGAAGTCGTATCATGGATGCGCTTCATCGATGACGTGCTGTTCATTTGGCAAGGCTCACGTGATGGGTTGGATCGGTTCCTAGGAAAGTTAAATGAAAACACCTGGAACATTAAATTAACTCATAATGTAAGTAATCAGCATATGCAATTTCTTGACATCAATATGAAAGTCTCCTCCTCTGGCTGTTTGGAAACAAACATTCATCGAAAAAGAAACTGCGGTGAACTCTCTCTGCATGCCTCCTCGTTCCATCCTGTCCACCAAAAGAAAGCTATTCCAATAGGGCAATTCTTGAGGGCTAAACGGGTCTGTTCAAATGATAAGGAGTTTGAGTTGGAAGCCCAAATATTAACGGAGCGATTTTTACAGAGAGGTTATAGTCCAAGTGATATACATAAAGGGTATGTGAGAGCGAAAAATACCCGACGGGAAAATTTGCTGACTCCCAAACCACGGAGGGAATCCTCAGAGACACAGACAGTGAGGATGATCACTAATTACAACACGCAGTGGCACAATATTAGGAAGATTTTCGCAAGATTCTGGCCGATCTTACGGTCGGATCCGGATCTTGCGAGGGTCTTGGCAGAAACACCTATGTTTGTGGCTAAAAAGAGTAAGAATTTGAAAGATCTTCTGGTAAAGAGCCATTATGTGCCACCTAGCTCTGGTTTTCTGTTTGGATCCAAGGGCCCCAAATGGGGTTCAGTAGCTTGTGGCCATTGTGTTTGTTGTAAAGTGATGGTAAAAGCTGATACATTCTGTGATTCGTCTGGAGAAGTCACATACAATATTGTACATTTTATCAATTGTACCACGTCGGGTGTTGTATATTATGCAACATGCCCATGTGGTCACATATATGTGGGTATGACGACCAGACAATTACGTGTCCGTATACAGGAGCATCAGAAGGACATACGGGCAGCTGCCAAGATTGATGCAGGGGATGTGGAGAAGATTCAGTAAACTAAAGCCGATAGCCCGACACTTCAGACAGTGCCACAATAACTGCTGGCGGGACCTGAAGTTTCGGGGTATCGATAAAGTCTCTTTGGGGGTGAGGGGTGGTGATCTGTTCCGCCGACTTGAACAAATTGAAAGCAAGTGGATAGTGAAATTGAATTGTCAGATTCCACAGGGTCTAAATGACAAGATACCATTTGCATCATTTCTGTAGTGTTTTACATTGTTTTTAATTTTATGTTGGAGTTGTGTCCGCCCATAATTTGGTTTATTTATATGCTTTATTAATATCATCTTTTTATTCCTTAGGATATACAGTATGATGAGTATTACCCTATTATGTGGATAATGATTTAACGTAATGACTGGAGATGAATGAAATATGGAATTAACCGTAGTATGTGGAGAATTTATGATCTCCTACTCCTGAACTTTTATCGAAGCTTGGTTTTTATTTAAAGACACAGTATATTTTTCAATTCACTGGTGTTTTTGATTATGGGTATGGTTTTCAATAAACTTTTGCACAATTGTATATACATGCATGGTCTATGGTGGTCCATGATCCGGACGTGGGCCGTCATTTTCCTGCGTGGTTTGGTATTTTTTGGGGTCAATAATTTTATTAATCATGTATCATGTACACTTAGAAATTTTTATTATTATGAATTTTGTACACTTTGATTCATGTTGGTTGTTTTATATTATATTTATTTGTATTTGTATTTATTGTCACTTTATTTTATCATGATTTTGTGGTATATTATACACTTTTATTGTCACTATTATAAAAACATTTTGTGTAATTATTTGCATCACTTTCTGATATTCACATTGTTTTAATGTGATCTATATGGTATTTTGGGGTCTTTTTCCAAGCTTTGGATATATTTTGTAAATCAATGGGGCATTATGTACGATATTCCAGTTCTAAATATGGCCGTCGGGACATTTAGATATCTGGTGCGCATGTCCGATGGGTGTGACCCGACGGACGATGCACTGCCGCTCTGTGCAGTGCGTCGGACGTACGTATGGTCATGTGACACACCACCGGAGATGACGTAGCACATCATGTGACATATCGGCAGGTCCTGGTTAAACATAATTGGTTCGCCACAGGTGATTTTGTTATTTTTAATCCAAGGAATGATCATGTTATTGGGCAAATATAACCGGATGTAGTATTGAGGCACCGCCTTTGATGTATATAAGGATACGGGTGGACACCATTAGTTAGCAACCCCTTGAGGAAGCGGACGGCGAAACGCGCGTCGGGGTTGGTCTGTGGATCTGGTGGCGACTGAACTCAGGTGTGTATAGCATTCATGCTTTTATGTTATAGTGGACAATAGTTCTCCAATCTTTATTGTTATTGGTCATGGCATTCAGCCATTATAAAACCTTAGTGTTTTGCGATTGATTGTTGCCTATATGACCTGTCGGTAGATTGGTGAATGTCTGTCTTTAATTTTCTCGCCTGAGTTCAGTGGACCCTAGACCCACGGACCATTTTTGTGTGGTTTTATGTATTTTTAAATATATTTTTGTGGTCTTTCACTTTGTACGTATTTTTGTAATAAATTGAGACATTTTTTGAATCATGGTATATTGTTTAATCATGTCTTTAATAAAATACAATTTTTCTACATATTGTTGATTGGTTGTTGATCTATCTGATTAAGTCCTTAAACCATATAATGCCATGCGGAAAACCCGGGTATGGTACAAAAAATTGCGGTCTACTTGGTACAGGTTACCTTGTACAACGCTTTTGTACTATCCCGAAGCGCTGGCAGCACAGGGACATTCCTCCAATTCTATGAGGTAGTCCTCAAGGACCTGATTTTTTCAGACCGGGAAAGAGCAGGTTGGAGTACCTCGAGATTGGAGGTGCCCGGATAGTCCCTGGCGAACATTTTCCAGGTGTGGTCCCCCATACTGGAAATAAGGGACAAACCCAAAAATGCAGAGTGTGTCACAAGAGGGGATACGGAAGGACACCACCACTCAATATGACACTTGCCCCTTTCATCCGGGCCTCTGCATTATCGATTGTTTCAGGGAGTACCACACTTCCATGGAGTACTAAATTTTCAGTCCCAAACTATGGCTCTCAGACTTTGGAGACACGGAAACCATTTTTTTTTTTCCAAAATGATATTAGTTTTAGTGCATGCAGGCATCCTCAAACTGCGACCATCCAGATGTTGTAAAGCTACAACTCCCAGCATGCCCAGACAACCTACAGCTATCAGGTTACAGCAGGGCATAGTGGGAATTGTAGTTTTACAACATCTGGAGGGCCGCAGTTGTCTCCAAATTCTGAAAGCTATACATATTGGGCATCACCACGTCCGTAAATATCTGCTCTATAAAAATACCCCATAAACTAATACTTCGGATAAACGGCGTCAAAAAAATCAAATAAAAACTATGTCAAAAATGCCATTTGTATTGTCACCTTGGATCCCAAAAAGTGTAATAGCGAGCGATTAAAAAGTCATATGCATCCCCAAATAACAAAAATGAGCCCCCACATTAGATAGTCGCCCAACAAAAAAAAAATAACTGTAGCTCCCAGGCTTTGGAGATACTAAAATTATTTATTTTTGTTCCTCAAATGATACTATAGTGTAAAATCTCTATAAATTTAAAAAAGTAGACATATTATGTATCGCGCATCTGTAAGAATCTTCCCAATAAAAATAATATTTTGACCCAACCCCCGAATGAACAGCGTTAAAAAAAATTATTAAAAAACGTGTAAAAAAAGCCATGTTTTGTCACCTAACATCACAAAAAGTGTAATAGCGAGTGATCAAAAAGTCATAGGCACCCCCAAATAGTGCCAATAAAACCACCATCTCATCCCGCAAAAAATGAGCCCCTACATTAGATAGTCTCACAAAAATAAAAAACTGTAACTCCCAGGCTATGGAGATACTAAAATTATTTATTTTTTGTTCCTCAAATGATACTATAGTGTAAAATCTATATAAATTAAAAAAAAAGGAGACTTATTATGTATCACCACTTCCGTAAGAATCTGCCCTATAAAAATAACATTTGACCCAACCTCTCGGATGAACAGCCTTAAAAATATAAAATAAAAACGGTGCCGAAACACCAATTTTTGGGCAAAAATTCCCAACTGAATCAATTTTTTTCCGGTAATAAAGCAAGGGTTAACAGCCAAACAAAACTAAATATTTATTGCCCTGATTCTGTAGTTTGCAGAAACACCCCATATATGGTCGTAAATGGCTATATAGCCCCACGGGCATAGAAGAAGGGAACGCCATATGGTTTCTGGAAAGCAGATTTTGATGGACTGGTTTATTTACACCATGTCCCATTAGAAGCCCCCCTGATGTAGCCTAGACTAGAAACTCAAAAAAGAGACCCCGTCTAAGAAACGACACCCCTCAAGGTATTCAAAAATTACTTTACAAACTTTGTTAACCCTTTAGGTGTTCCACAAAACTTGATGGCGAATGTAAAAACAATTTTAGAATTTAAATTTTTTGTTACCTTGCCTCAAAAAAGTTTAATATAGAGCAACCAAAAATCATATTTAATCTAAAATAGTACCAAAAACACTACCACCTTATCCTGTAGTTTCCAAGATTGGGTCACTTTTATGGAGTTTCTACTCCTTCTAGTCCTGCAAAATCTGCCTTCCAAAACCCATATGGCGTTCCCCTCCTTGTATGTCCTCCCATTTGGCCAAACAGTAGTTTAGGACCACTAAAAACTACAGAATCAGGGCAACCCATATTGAGTTTTGTTTGGCAGTTAACCCTTGCTTTTTTCCTGGAAAAAATGGATTATAATGGAAAATTTTCAAAAAATTTTAAATTCTGAAATTTTATCTCCATTTTCCATTAAGGCCCTATTCACACATCCGCAAGTGTTTTGCGGATCCACGGAGCCGCGGATCCGCAAAACACGGACACACCGGCAATGTGCATTCCGCATTTTTGCAGACCGCACATTGCCCGAACTCCATAGAAAATGCCTCTTCTTGTCCGCAATTGCGGACAAGAATAGGACATGCTCTATTTTTTTGCGGAGCCGCGGACCGGAAGATCGGCGGCGCGCTCCGCTAAATCGGATGCGGAGAGCACAGTGTGTGCTCTCTGCATCGTTCCGGCCCCATTCACAGTCAATGGGTCTGCATGTATTCCGCAAAATTGCGGAATACATGCGGACTACATTGCGGATGTGTGAATAAGGCCTAACTCTTGTGGAACACCTAAAGTGTTAACGACGTTTGTGAAATCAGTTTTGAATACCTTGAGGGATGTAGTTTCTGAAATGGGGTAATTTTGGGTGGTTTCTATTATGTAAGCCTCACAAAGTGACTTCAGACCTGGAGTGGTCCATAAAAGTTGGATTTGGCAAATTTCGAAAAATTTCAAAATTTGCTTCTAAATTTCTAAGCTATGTAACATCCCCAAAAATAAAATGGCATTCCCAAAATGACCCAAACATGAAGTAGACATATGGGGAATGTAAAGTCATCACAATTTTAGGGGTATTACTATGTATTATAGAAGAAGAGAAACTGAAACTTTGAAATTTGCAAATTTTTCAAAATTTTTGATAAATTTTGTATTTTTAATGCAAAAAAATTAACTTTTTTGACCCCATTTTAGTAGTGTCATGAAGTACAATATGTAACAATCTCATAACGGCCTGGGTAAGTAAAAGCGTTTTAAGTTATTCACACATAAAGTGACACTGGTCAGATTTGCAAAAAATGGCCAGGTCATTAAGGCGAAATAGGGAAGAGTCCTTAAGGGGTTAAAGGGGTTCCAGCTTCAGAATACTGATGGCCTATCATAAGGTGATTTTTAGCACCCCCAGAGATCAAGTGTTAGAGGGGCCACGGCACTCATGTGTGCGCTGCAGTCTCGTCAGTGTTTAGCTGCACATTCTATGTTGATAAGGATGGTGCTGTTGCTCTTTGCTTTGCACCATTAACTATCTCCAACTCAGGGGCTTGGTAATTACTATCGAAGTGCTGAGTGTGCCTTTTATGTTAAAATATAACTTTTATTTGAAATAAATTAATAAGTGAATAAGGTGAGGTAATGTAATTAAATCAGAGCACTGAGAAGGGTAGAGTATCCTGGTTATTTCTACTATGAGATTAGGGTCTGCTGTAAATAGCGGTCTCCTGTCTGTTACTCTAGCTTGATAAAGCTTTCCCTAACAGCCCTAGTCTTTAGGCGGGAAATAGCTAGCATGGCTGTATGTTGGAGCACCCGCCCTGAAAAGAGCAACCCCTAGCCTCTGGATACCTTGGACCTATACTCAGTCTCCCTTTTCTCCTGCTCAACTGCTTGTCCTAGATTGCTTCAACGCGTTTCGCCTAATTACTAGGTCTCCTCAGGAAGCGGTACATGTAGAAATGGCAAATAATTATTATCCGGCAGTGGCAGCATACTAATGTACTTACCATCCTTATAAAGAGGTATATGTGGCCGCCTCATCCTCCTACGCTCATCACGTCTGGGCGAGCAGGGCGGGTCACAAAGTGGAATACTGCTCGTGATTTTGCTTGTCGGTGTTCCGAATTTTTTGCTACCCGAATTTTTGCTACCCACGTCACTTCCGGTAGTGACGTGAGAGGCGCGTCTCTCATCTCGGCTGCTGATTGGTCTGCCGAGCGGTTTGTCGGCACAGGCGGGACGGTTCACCCATGATGTGAACGCGCCTAAGGTAGCATAAAATTACGGCCACTGCGCATGCGCTGTATCAATATGCGCCTAGTCCAGTTATCTATAAAGTTTAACAAAATACAAATATCTCCCTTTTTCTCCGTCATTTGTATTGTTCATGTTCATCTATATGACTCCAAATGTTTTGCTGGTGACCCCATTCAGATCCCCCACTGTCAACATCCACTTCGACACCGCTGTAACCAATGACTGGCTGCAGCAGTCACTTGCCCTTATTGTGTCAAGTCCATTGGTCAGGTAATACAAGGGGTCCAGGTCAAAGCAGATGCTGACAGCTGGGAAACCTCAAAGAGTCAGTGGCAATTGGGCATCAAAGGTGCGGTACTCAGCAGGGTGAAGTCTGCTCAACCTCCCTCACCCCCACATGGCATCAAAGCACCCTAATAGGTGGGCTGAACACCTGGGTTCACAATCAGTGTCTGCAGGTCACCCCACTAGCCTCCACTTCCCCTGTGTTACATGCTGGCAATCCCCTGTCCAAGACGCAGGCCCGGATGCCTCCCACCATGCACCTGGAACTTCGCAAGCACCATCAGCTGGCACATCCACTTCTGTGTCCCAGCTCAGTGTGCCGATGTCTATACCCCAGGCCTTTGAATGAAAGCGCAAATACTCAGCCATCCACACACAGGCCATACCACTAAATGCGCACCTTTCAAAATTGCTGGCCCTGGACATTAGGCTTGTGGACACAACAGCCTGATGATGGCAGCCGTCCCGTGTTACTTTGTTCCCAGCCATCAATATTTTTCACGGTGTGCAAACCCAACCTTACACAGCTGGACCTTCCTGACCAATGCAGTTATTGGGAAGGTCCACTTAATGACTGACACATGGACATGGGTGAACATTGTGGAGGCCGGGAGCGAGTCGTACCCTGGGATGGCACAGGTGCTACCGACGCCAAGGATTGCGGGCTGTACTTTCAACAGGATGTTCGCCACTACCCTACCCCCCCCCCCCTTCTCCTCCTCTGCTTACACCTCTGAATTATCATCTTGCAGCACCAGTCAGCCATCAGTCAGTAGCTGGAAGCAGTGTAGCACTGCAGTGGGGAAGAGGCAACAGGCCGTGCATAAACTGATCTGCTAAGGTGACAAACAGCACACTGCTGCAGAGCTGTGGCAGGGGATAAGGGACCAGACTGAGCTGTGGCTCTCACAGCTAAACCTACAACCAGGCATGGTTGTGTCTGAAAATTGCTGTAACTTGATGGTGGCTTTGAAGCTCGGCAAGCTCAAACACGTACTATGCCTAGCCCATGTGTTCAACCTAGTGGTTTAGCGGTTTCTCAAAACCTACCCCAATTTGCCTGAGCTACTGGTGAAGGTGTGCCGTGTGTGTGCCCATTTCCGCAAGTCATCGACAGCTTCCTTCAGTCTGGCAACGCTGCAGCAGTGCTTGCAATCGCCAGCTCACCGTCTGTTGTGCGACGTGAGCATGCCTGGAACTCTTTACGTTCTACATGTTAGCCAGGCCTTGTAAGCAGCAGAGGGTAGTAGTGGAATACCAGCTGCAACATGGTCGCCGCCTTCCCAGTCAGCTTCCACTCTTCACAAGCGATGAGTGGGCATTGATGTCTGACCTCTGTGAGGTTTTAAGAAACTTTGAGCAATCAACACAGATGGTAAGCGGCGATAATGCTTTTATCAGGTTAACAATCCCACTTCTGTGTCTACTCTATCGTTCGCTGCTCACAATTAAAGCGGACGCTTTGCATGGGGAAGAGATGGAAATGGGGGAAGACCGTACACAGGATGATAGCCAGAACACCCTCATTTCGTCTTCTCAGCGCGAATTGGAGGAGGAGCCGGAGACAGTTGCCTCCGCTAAAGAGGGTAGTACCCATGGAAGTTTTATTCCCTCTGTTCAGCATGGATGGGTAGAAGAGGAGTAAGAGGATGAGGAGATTGAGAGTCATCCTCCTGATAAGGACAGCAAAGTCTTGTCCTTTGAGACTTTGGCACACATGGCTGACTTTATGTTAGGCTGCTTTTCCCGTGACCTTTGCGTTGTACGCATTTTGGCTAACACCGATTACTGGTTGTTCACCCTTCTCGACCCCCGCTACAAAGAGAACGTCTCATCTCTCATTCCTGTGGTGGAGAGGACAAGCAAAATGGTGCTATACCAGAGGGTCCTTGTGGAAAAATTGCTCCAAACATTTCCAGCTGACATGCTGGCTGCAGAGTACGTAGTTCCTTGGTCAACCGAGGAGGGGAGGAGAAAACACAGCAGTTCCAACAGAGGCAGGGCAACACTCTCCAAGGCCGGGGACAGTTATATGACACCCCGCCAGGACCCTCAACCTGATGCGCGGCCGAGTGTCACAAGGAGAGAAAAATTTTGGAAGATGGTGAAGGAGTATCAGCGTCCTCAGTGATCCCTCTGTGCCTTAAAACTATTGGGTGTCAAAGCTGGACACATGGCGCGAACTAGAGCTCTACAGGTGCTGGCCTTCCCTGCCGCCAGCATTTTGTCAGAGCGTGAATTTAGTGCTGCTGGGGGCATAATAACTGCTAAGTGCATCCACCTGTCAACTAAAAATGCTGACCGGTTGACTCTTATAAAAATGAACAAGGCCTGGATTGCCCCTGACTTCTCTACTCCACCAGAGAAAAGTGGCTGGACATATAGGCGCTCAAAATGTGGCTTTTATGGTGTATTGAATACACTGTATTCCCATGCACCCCTTCCACCACTAGAAAGGGTATATGGTTCAATCTCCCTTTTCTCGTCCTCCTCCTCCATCATATCAACATGCTTATTAGGCTGCCCTCGCTTCTAATGTTTTAGAAGGTCAGCTCAGCAGAGGGCCCTCACCTATTATGTTTTAGATGGTCACCAGCAGACCCAAACCCATATTATTTTTGAGGGTCACCAGCAGGCCCTCAACCATAATGTTTTTGAGGGTCACCAGCAGGCCCTCAACCATAATGTTTTTGAGGGTCACAAGCAGGGCCTCAACCATAATGTTTTAGAGGGTCACCAGCAGGCCCTCACCCATAATGTTTTAGAGGGTCACCAGCAGGCCCTTGCTCCTAATGATTTTGAGGGTCACCAGCAGGCCCTCGCCACTAATGTTTTAGATGGTCAGCTCGGCAGCAGGCCCTCACCCCTTATGTTTTAGATGGTCAGCTCAGTAGCAGGCCCTTACTCCCTAATGTTTTAAATCAGGGATGCTCAACCTGCGGCCCTCCAGCTGTTGTAAAACTACAACTCCCACGATTCCCTTCTGTAGAATGATAGCTGTAGGCTTTCAGGGAATGATGGTAGTTTTGCAACAGCCGGAGGGCCACAGGTTGAGCATGCCTGTTTTAAACTGATAAACGGTCAGATCTGCAGCAGGCAATTGCCCCTAATGTTTAAGATGGTCAGATCAGCAGCAGGCACTCGCCCATAATGTTTTAGATGGTCAGCTCGGCAGCAGACCCTCGCCCATAATGTTTTAGATGGTCAGCTCGGCAGCAGACCCTCGCCCATAATGTTTTAGATGGTCAGCTCGGCAGCAGGCCCTCCCCTAATGTTTTAGAGGGTCACCAGCAGGCCCTTGCTCCTAATGTTTTTGAGGGTCACCAGCAGGCCATCAATCATAATTTCAAGGGTGTGTATCATGCCCTCCTTTATGTGTAATAAAGGGTGTATTGTAGTGCCGTTTCCTTGTAATTTTTGACAGCCCTTTCACCAAGTGCATAGGCTTTATGAGTGTAGAAGTCCCACTAGCTGAACAATTGTACCACAATGTGAATGAGGCCCTCCTTTATGTGATATACAGGTTGTATCGAGTGCCTCTTCCTTGTAATATTTGACAGCACTTGCACTTTATATACAAGTAAACAAACAGGCACAAATGTTTCCTAACAATTTTTCCTCTAAAATTGATTTTATCTTCGGTTTTGTTCGCATTATTGTCAGACTGTAAAAGTGGTGTACTACTAGGACAAGATCATTCCCAGCAGCGACTAGTGATGAGCGGGAGGTGTCATATTCGATTTTGCGGATATTCGATTGAATATTCGTCGAAATCGAATATTCGATCATTATTCTATATATTGCGAATATTACGTGAATTTATATTCGCATCGCGAATTAAACTTACAGCTGAGTTCCTAATGTTTGTCACTTGTATTGCTAGAACTGACGAAGATAACGAATATCACAAATATAGCACTATATTCTCAATCTTTCGTTATATTCTAGCAATACAAACCATTAGGAACTCAGCTCTAAGTTGAATTCGTCATGCGATTAATATAACCTGTATTACTCGCATTGCGAATTTAACTTGGAGCTGGGTTCCTAATGGTTGTATTGCTAGAATATAACGAATATCACGAATATAGCGCTATTTTCTCAATCTTCGTTATAGTCTAGCAATACAACCATTAGGAACTCAGCTCTAAGTTGATTTCGCAATGCGAGTATATGTTCGCATTGGGAATTCAATTTAAAGCTGGGTTTCTAATGGTTGTATTGCTAGAATATAACGAATATCGCAATGCGAATAATTTAGGTTATATTAATCGCATTGTGATTACAACTTAGTCAAATTTGTGAGATTGTGATTTTCACGTCCGACAGTACATTTTAGCATGGAGGCTTTCTCATTGGGATGGTGACTCTCCATGCACACAGGAAGTCGGCAGAAGCGGCAACGGGCATTAATTGGAGCAGGCAGGGAGCCAGGAATCCTCCGGACAGGTAAGAACAGATTTTGGGAAGTGGGAAGACAACCAGAGAGCAACAAAGATTAACATCAAAAAAAAAAAAGAATATTCGAAATTGCGAATATATAGCGCTATAATCACAATATTGGCGAATTATCAAAGTTGCTATATTCGCAATAAAAATTTGCTATTCGAATATTTGCGCTCAGCGACCTGGGAGTCCAAGATGCATCCAGACATCCCATGTTGTTTCCGATCCATTTTAGTGGTGTTTCCATCAATTTTTGACCTTTACTGTGAACCAGACACCTCCCCTCTTCAGAGCAGGGGGTGCCTGGTTTAATGCTCGAGTTCTCTCATTGACTTCCATTGTGCTTGGGTGCTCGGTAGAGCACCCGAGCATCCTGAGGTGTTCTACTCAGGCACCCGACCTCCTGAGCACTTTGGTGCTCGACCAACACTAGAGGTTAAGAATAAGAAAAACATACATTTGTTCAAGCACTGATATTGTTTATATGAATGTTTTTTACCTGTACTTTACTTCTATACAGTTAAACTTCTAAATTACAGTATAACTGAAATGCAGCCATCTGGTGCTACCTTTTGTTTTAGTACACGATGTTTGAAGTACACAAAAAGGAAGGAAAATTAAAGCTATCATTAAAATAATGGCATATAATGCATATGTCATATCCAGTCTCTGAAAGCCTAGAATGAAGCATTTAGGATGCAACAAACCACATCACTCAGTAATGCCATCTGTCATCAGGTAGAGTCTTAAAAGCGATATACAGACGTCAAAAATGATTGAATTCTGTTTTTACCCAAGGGAAGAAAAATGCATAAACATTGGTCTGGACTCATTTGTGTTACTAAGAAGAAATTAAAATGTATAGAGGGTTTCCAGTCTTTCAGTTATAAGAGGAGTAATATGCAGTTAATAGGCAAGTTTAATTGGAATCTTAATGGGCAGTAATGAATATTATGTACCATGTCAGGAGATATAAAATGGACATGTGGATAAGGAGGAGAAAGGTCTGTACTTGCACTTCCAAAAGCTCCAGTAGGAAGACCATTTGTGCCCATAATGGTATGAAGGAAGTCTTCTTCCTAAACATCTCATCACCACCATGTAATATGGCTCACCCAGATGTTTCCACCATTTAGCATGGCTCATCTCCGTATTTGCCCTGTAGATTGAATGTGTAAACTCTCATTGATTTCGGCAGGGCAAGCTGACCAATGTGTGCGAGGGCTCCCAAATCTTCCTTGACAGATGATGTTGGGAGAAAGAATGATCAGCAAAGGTAAATTCCAAAGCCTGATCTAGAGATGAGCAAATTTATTTTAGGTTTGTTTTGGTCCGATTAGTCTGAAATTCATGAGAATAGAGGTCATCTCATTCTCATGAATTTTTGAAAACTTCAGGTTGAATTCTAATTCTTAGAACAGTTTCGCTGAACTATAGCCCAATTCTTTTGTTCTGGCAGAAAGCTGCTTAGGCAGGGAGCTGAATCTCCTTAAAGAGACCAATCCTGTATGAAAACTTACTGGATGTACTCCATGGTATGGAGACCTACTGGATATGCTCCATGGGACATAGACATGTCAGAAGAGCTGACAGGTCATCTTTAAAATGTGTGATTGCCTGAATCCACCACTAGAGGGTTTCAGAGATGGATTTAGGCTAGGTCTACATGACGACATTTGTTGCACGAAATTTTGTCGCATTAATGTCGTGCAGCAATTTTTATAATCGTAGTTTATGGTGTCGCATTGTGACATGCGACATGCTGCGACTGCGACATGACAGTCGCAAAAAATCCATCCAAGATGGATTTTTCTGCGACTGTCTCAGTCGCAGCATGTCGCAATGCGACACCATAGACTACCATTATAAATATTGTTGCGTGACATTGGTCAACTTGAATGGGTCCGTGATCTGTCTGCACCCCAAAAAAATAGAAAAAGTTCTATTTTTTGCGGCGCAGAGGCACGGCCAGAAACACCACGGAAGCACTCCGTAGTGCTTCCGTGGGGTTCTGATCTCTGCTTACGTTCTGCATCTACGTGATTGCGGTCCAATTGAAGAGAATGGGTCCGCATCCATTACAATGGCCGTGTGCATGAGGCCTTACATTTATAGAGGTCCGACCCGTGGCATCCGTGCCAAACAGCTGTTTGAAGGTGTGCTGCAACCACTTCAGTGTTCACAATGGGTTTCAGGTCAGTTCATACTAGTCAGAATGTCATACTTTTTGTAGCCGCTGTTCTGAGTATTGCAACTTTATCCCATTCAAGTGAACTTAATTCCATTGCAGAGTTAGACCCTCACTGATCTAATTGTAATGGATAGGCCATCAAGTTTACAAAGCTGGAAAACTACTTTAAGGCCTCTTTTACACGGTCGTCAATAATGCCATAAGTATAGAAAATATTCTGATGCTTATGCTATGCTTATTTTGCAAATTTGAGATTCTTCTGCCAAATGTCAAGGCGATCTCTATAAGAAGGGAACCTAACACTAAATAATACCTGGTATGTGCCATAATGGCCACCATAAGAAAAATTTTGAAGTTGTATTGAGCTGGAGGTGCGGCTGACTCCTGTTGGTCTTGCACCCCTGACTAGCCTGTCTGCCCCATAGGCTGATTTTGATTAGAGTAAGTATAAAGCTGCAGTCTGCTTTCATTGTATTTATTAGAAGCCATTTGGCACGAAGAGAAGTATATAATGGGCTCAGCATGCATGTTGGTACCTGCATTCTTGGATTTAATTGAGGCTGTTATGGCACCAAAAATGGTAAAAAGCAGAGTGGACCAAGCATGCATGTGGAACCTGCACTCCCTGAATTTTATGGTGGCCATTAAGGCACATAACAGGTAGTATTTAGTGTTAGGATCCCGTCTTATAGAAGATCGTCTTGACGTTAGCAGACGGGCTCAAACAATTTTGTACAAAATGTATTTGACAAGAATCTCAAATTTGCAAAATAAGCGTAGCATTAGCCTAAGAATGTGTTCTATAATTATGGCATTATTGTACTTTATTTGTGTTTTCAGAGTGCTGTGGCATTGTCCTTTTGCTTAATTTGTGTTTTTAAGCCATGGCAGCTTGAACCCAGCATATCTGAGATGTGCTGACTGACCCCCTATTTTTGCAGTTGTACTAGAGCTGGAGGTGGGGCTGACTCCGTTGGCCTTGCACCCCTGACTAACTTGTCTGCCCCATAGGCTGATTTTAATTAGAGTAAGTATAAATCTGCAGCCTGCTCTCATTGTATTTATTGGAAGCCATTTGGCACCAGGAGATGTATAAGTGGGCTCAGCATGCATGTTGGTACCTGCATCCCTAGATTTAATAGAGGCCGTTATGGCACCAAAAATGGTAAAAGCAGAGTGGACCCAGCATCCAGGTGGAACCTGCACTCCCTGAATTTTATGGTGGCCATTATGGCACATAATAGGTAGCATTTAGTGTTAGGTTCCCGTCTTACAGAGATCGCCTTGATGTTTGGCAGACGGGCCCAAATCATTTTGTACAAAATGTATTTGCCAAGAATCTCAATTTTGAAAATAAGCGTAGCATTAGCATCAGAATGTTTTCTATAACTATGGCATTATTGTACTTTATTTGTGTTTTCAGAGTGCTGTGGCATTGTCCTTTTTTAATTTGTGATTTTAGCCATGGCAGCTTGAACCCGCACATTGAGATGTGCTGATTGACCCTTTTTTGCAGTTGTACTAGAGCTGGAGGTGGGGCTGACTCGGCTGGCCTTGCACCCCTGACTAACTTGTCTGCCCCATAGGCTGATTTTACTATTAGAGTAAGTATAAATCTGTAGCCTGCTCTCATTGTATTTATTGGAAGCCATTTGGCACCAGGAGATGTAGAGTGGGCTCAGCATGCATGTTGGTACCTGCATCCCTAGATTTAATAGAGGCCCTTATGGCACCAAAAATGGTAAAAAGCAGAGTGGACCCAGCATCCAGGTGGAACCTGCACTCCCTGAATTTTATGGTGGCCATTATGGCACATAATGGGTAGCATTTAGTGTTAGGTTCCCATATCACAGAGATCGCCTTGATGTTTGGCAGACGTGGCTCAAATCATTTTGTACCGATTTTGCACTCTTTATGAACTATATTAAACAATGAAGAATATTCTAATTCACTAGATATTGCAGACTTCTCACATTGGCCCACAAGCAAGAAGCAGGCAGGTAATGGGTTCAGATGAAAAAAAAAATGACGAATATTTGTTTTTACGAATATGTATCACTATATTCAAAATATTCGAGAATTCTCGAAGTTGCGATATTCGCGATTAAAATTCGCTATTTGAATATTCGCGCTCAACACTAGTCTGCAGAGTGCTGTTGCATTGTCCTTTTTTTCTTTGTGTTTCTAGCCATTGCAGCGTGCACCTGCACAGTGGGATGTGCTGACTGACCCCATTTTTTGCAGTTGTACTAGAGCTGGAGGTGTGGCTGACTCCAGTTGGTCTTGCACCCCTGACTAGCCTGTCTGCCCCATAGGCTGATTTTGATTATAGTAAGTATAAAGCTGTAGCCTGCTCCCATTGTATTCATTGGAAGCCATTTGGCACCAGGAGAAGTATAGAGAGGGCTCAGCATGCATGTTGGTACCTGCATTCCTGAATTTAATAGAGGCCGTTATGGCACAAAAAATGGTAAAAAGCAGAGTGGACCTAGCATGCATGTGGAACCTGCACTCCCTGAATTTTATGGTCGCCATTAAGGCACATAACAGGTAGTATTTAGTGTTAGGATCCCGTCTTATAGAGATCGTCTTGACGTTTGGCAGACGGGCCCAAACAATTTTGTACAAAATGTATTTGACAAGAATCTCAAATTTGCAAAATAAGCGTAGCATTAGCCTAAGAATGTGTTCTATAATTATGGCATTATTGTACTTTATTTGTGTTTTCAGAGTGCTGTGGCATTGTCCTTTTTTTTATTTGTGTTTTTAGCCATGGCAGCTTGAACCCGCACATTGAGATGTGCTGACTGACCCCCTTTTTTTGCAGTTGTACTAGAGCTGGAGGTGGGGCTGACTCCGGTTGGCCTTGCACCCCTGACTAACTTGTCTGCCCCATAGGCTGATTTTAATTAGAGTAAGTATAAATCTGTAGCCTGCTCTCATTGTATTTATTGGAAGCCATTTGGCACCAGGAGATGTAGAGTGGGCTCAGCATGCATGTTGGTACCTGCATCCCTAGATTTAATAGAGGCCGTTATGGCACCAAAAATGGTAAAAAGCAGAGTGGACCCAGCATCCAGGTGGAACCTGCACTCCCTGAATTTTATGGTGGCCATTATGGCACATAATGGGTAGCATTTAGTGTTAGGTTCCAGTATCACAGAGATCGCCTTGATGTTTGGCAGACGGGCCCAAATCATTTTGTACAAAATGTATTTGCCAAGAATCTCAATTTTGAAAATAAGCGTAGCATTAGCATCAGAATGTTTTCTATAACTATGGCATTATTGTACTTTATTTGTGTTTGCAGAGTGCTGTTGCATTGTCTTTTTTCCTCTGTGTGTAACCACATAAATCCAGATCACTAGTTCAGCTTCCGTTTTCTTATACATAGAAAATAAAGTTCTTGGGCTGCAGAATGCTGGAAAAGCTATTTTCACAGATTCGCTCATCTCTCGCAGTTATATTACCATCCTATATGTATAGTGTGCACTTATGTATATGTAATTGTATATGTGAGTTTTGTATGTATATATGGCTATGAACAGATTCGAAAAGTAGCCTCGAAAGTAATGTTTTGTGTATAGTGTGTTCTCTAACTGACCACCCATTTGCCTGTTCCCTGCCACATATCCTTCATGTGTGCTACCGAAGAACTCAAAGATAATATGCTGTGTGCAATAATTATATAAAAGTCACAATGCGTTTTGCAGTGTTCAGTTCTGTAAGTGTCTGTGTTCATTACATTAATGGAACTATCCAGACTTTGCAATGGGGTGACTGCTATCTGGACCTCTTTTTTTGAGCCGTGATGTCATGTATGTACCACAGAAAACCTTAGTTTAAGCCAGAGGTGTCTTCTCTCTTGATGACTGAATACATCTGTGGGGGAAGCCTGCAGGCGCATCAGCTGCTTGTACTAGCTCATCATTAGCAGGTGTTGCCCTGGCAATGGAAAAGAAAATGTGTGGGTTTAAGGAAATTTCAAAGCTTTCGAATTGCGGGGGAAATAACAGCTTTGGAACCTGAGCACAGAATGAGGTCACATCGCCATCTAGTGTTAGCTACTAATATTTCAGGGTTTTTAGGAGTATGAACTGTAGCAGATACATATTATTCTGCATGCACCAAAGTAGGAAATATTCATTTTACAAACAAAGAACACCTCATGTAATACTACAAATTTCAGGGTAACTTTACATTAAAAAGCTATGGACACCTTTGAACCTATAAAATAGACTTACATTTTTATTGATTTTTTCTATATATTTTTTCATATTTAGAGTTTGAGTGAAATGAGTATTACACTCACCGGTAATCTGATTTCCTGGAAGTCTCCATGACAAGACATCCTGAGTTAAGATTAGATGTCTTTTTTAATATATTTTGCATTGACCCTTTTGGTGTTGAGCATGTGATACATAGGACAAACCAAGAGAGAGATCCAGGTATGATTAAATGCACATAGATCAAACATTAAAAGATGTGAATATTAAAAGATGTAAATATTGAATCCCAAGACAAAAAAAGATACTAAAAAAGAAGGTAAAAAAGATGAAAGAAATGAAAATAACCAGAATGAAATCTCATTACTACAGCATTGTCATGAAATGGGACATAAGTGGAATTAAACTATATTGGAATATGTTAATCCAAGAGTGACACAGGAAGATAACAAGCGAAAACTTTGCAATACGAAACCAGATAGATTACTAAACGCCAAACACTAAAACCAAGGGGACTAAATGAAGTTTGTAATTTCAGAATATTCTTATAAATCTACTTTCACACTCGTGTTTTGGCTCTCCAAGCGGGTCCAAAACTGATCAGTTTGCATTCTAATGCATTGTGAATGAAAAAGGATCCCTCAGAATGCATCAGTTTGCATCAGTTCAGTCTCCATTCCACTTTAGAGCGGACACCAAACGCTGCTTGTAGCGTTTCGGTGTCCGTCTGATGAAACTGAGCCAAACAATGTAAGTCAATGGGGACGGATCCGTTTTCACTGACACAATCTGGCACAATAGAAAGCGGATCCGTCCTCCATTGACTTTCAATGGTGTTCAAGACGGATCCGTCTATGTTAAAAGATAATACAAATGTATCCGTTCTGAACGGATGCAGATAGTTGATATTATCTGAATGGATCTGTCCATAACGGATCCGCACAAAACGTGAGTGTGAAAGTAGCCTTAGTCAGTGTCTATGTAACAATGTTTTTATATTATAAGCTTTTTAACATGAATGTAAATATAATGATGTAATTAATAAGGTGTATTTAAAGAGTTGCATCCCATGGTTACGCAAGGTGGTGTGACCCTGAAACGTTGCATGGTATGGGAGAGTGCACAGCTCAGTGTTCTCAGAATGGAAAGGCCTGTGAGCCATTCATCGTGCGGAGATCTAATAAAAGTTTGAGAGATACGCACTGTGCTTCTGGAGACTGAGTACTGATATTTTTCACCGAGATTTATTTATTGTTATACGGCTGACTAGATCATACAGCACATCCTGAGACAAAAAAAAACAAAGAGGTTATAATCCCCAGTCCCCACAATCCCTTCACCACCAGTGTATTTTTAACGGAAACCAGTAATAAAAGGAATTAGATAAGCCAAAAACATAAGATAGGGTAGAAAAGATGTGCTGCCATGGAGACTTCCAGGAAGCGGATTACCGGTGAGTATAATACTAGTTTCCCCAGTTGTCTCCATGACTGCACATCCTGAGAATTAACAAAGAACAAACAATTAAACAGGAACAACAGAACAAATGACTTTGAACCCAAAGGCCATATCCTCATTAGTAAAAAAACAACCAACTTATAGTGTTTGAGTGAAAGTATGGGCTCTCTTCCAAGTGGTGGCCCTACAAATTTGCTCAACAGAAGCTCATGATGTTTCGGCCCATGAGGCAGTGATAGCTCTAGAGGAATGAGTTCTAAGAGGAAGGAGGGGTCTCCTTCCCTACTGCTTTATAGATCAATTGTAGGCCTAGTATTTGGGCCCTGGATGAATGGTATCCTTTTATGGACAGATTTACACTTGCAGATGCACAGTAGCGTGTGAAAAAATATGTAGGATTATGCCTTCAGCAATTGTATTTTAACACTTTGTGTAACATACCCTTTAACGACAGAAATACACTTGGAGATGCACGGTAGCGTGTGAAGTTAATGAGGATGACCCTCTCAGCACTTGTATATACACCTTGAGTGTAATATACCCTTTTACGGACAGAAATACACTATGAGATGCACAATAGTGCGTGCAGATTTACAGGATTATGCTTTCAGCAATTGTAATGTAATACTTTTTGTAATATACCCTTTTACAGAATGAAATATACTTGGAGATGCACGCTGAGTGTAATATACCCTTTTACGGACAGATTAACACTTGGCCTGCAACAGCCGGAACACCAGATTCAGGGTATTGCTATATTGGCAAGTTAATTTCACCCCAGAACAAAATCTATCCTTTGACGGATACTATTAAACTTGTCCAGTCACAGCTGGAACACCAGATCTACTGTATTTCTATTTTGTCAACTTAATTTCACCGCAGAAAAAAATAAATCCTTTGACGGACACTATGATAATTATCCAGTCACATCTGGAACACCAGATATACTGTATTTATATTTTTGCAACTGTATGTCACCCCAGAACAAAATCTATCCTGTGACTGACACTATTAAACTTGTTCAGTCACAGCTGGAATACCAGATTTACTGTATTTCTATTTTTGCAACTGTATTTCACCCCAGATAATAATATATCCTTTGACGGACACTAGGGAAATTGTCCAGTCACAGCTGAAACACCAGATTCAGAGTATTGCTATTTTGGCAATTAAGTTTCACCCCAGAAAAAAAAGATACCCTTTACGGACACGATTTAAACTTGGCCTGCACAGCTGGAACACCAGATTTACTGTATTTCTATTTTGCAACTGTATTTCACCCCAGATAATAATATATCCTTTGACGGACACTAGGGAAATTGTCCAGTCACAGCTGAAACACCAGATTCAGAGTATTGCTATTTTGGCAATTAAGTTTCACCCCAGAAAAAAAAGATACCCTTTTACGGACAGATTTAAACTAGGCCTGCAACAGCTGGAACACCAGATTCAGGGTATTGCTATTTTGGCAATTTAATTTCATCCCAGAAAATAATATATCCTTTGACGGACACTAGGGAAATTGTCCGGTCACAGCTGGAACACCAGATTCAGGGTATTGCTATTTTGGCAATTTAATTTCATCCCAGAACAAAATCTATCCTGTGACTGACACTATTAAACTTGGCCAGCCACAGCTGAATCCACTGATTTATGGTATTGCTATTTTGGCAATTGAATTTCACCCCAGAATAAAATATATCCTTTGCTGGACACTATTAAACCTGTCCAGCCACAGCTGGAACACCTGATTTACGGTATTTCTATTTTTGCAACTGAATTTCACTGCAGAAAATAATATATCCTATGACGAACACTATGAAACTTGTCCAGTCACAGCTGGAACACCAGATTTACGGTATTGCTATTTTGGCAATTGAATTTCACCCCAGAAAATTATCTATCCTTTGCCGGACACTATTCAACTTGGCCAGCCACTGCTGGGACACCAGATTTACGGTATTGCTATTTTGGCTATTGAATTTCACCCCAGAACAAAATATATCCTTTGCCGGACACTATTAAACTTTGCCAGCCACTGCTGGGACACCAGTTTTAGGGGATTGTTATTTTGGCAATTGATTTTCACCACAGAAAAAATCTATCCTTTGCCAGACAGCAGACAGTATTACACTTGGCTAGCCACAGCTAAAACACCAGATTTAGGGGATTGCTATTTTGGCAATTGAATTTAACCCCTTAATAAAATATAGATATTTCTATCCTGAGTTTCTAGGGGTGACAATAGGCACAGCCAAGCCCCTGATGTAGGATATAGCAAAAAAAAAAAAACTAGTATTGATGGCTTGATGGACTTAGTGGCAGCTTGTGCTGGTGCTCCACAAGACACAAAATGGCCGCCGATCAAAGTGCCAGAAAAACGCTCTGTGCAGCCTAAAAACCAGTGAGCAATTAACTACCAGAAGTTGAATGATTCACAGCTGTAGATCGATCACTTCATTAGGTGTTTTTGCTGACTTTTCCCTGCCTAATCTCGCCTTTACAGAAGCTGTTTCCTCTCCCTACACTAATCAGAGCAGTGTGACGTGCGGCGCTACGTGACTCCAGCTTAAATAGAGCCTGGGTCACATGCTGCACTTGGCCAATCACAGCCATGCCATTAGTCTTAGGGCAAGAGGTGAAACGCTAGCTGATTGGCTGCTGTGCAGCCCTTCAGAAAGCGGGAAGAAATCGCAGAACAACGGACCCGAACCCGAAATTTTTTGAACACCCCAAAATTCGGTACGAACACGAACATCCACGTGTCCACTCATCCCTATTATAGACACATTCATGTGGCTGAAATGACTTATAGGCACATAGAAAGACAAGCCAGTGTCCTCTTTTACAAGTGACCTGCCTTTTTAAAGTTGCTGCAGGGACCCCTTAATCAATTATCTTGTAGTGTCTTGCTGCTGTGTGAGCAAGAAATATTTGAATGTATCTGTATGGGCGGCACCCAAAAAAAAATTTTAATGGTGGGCCCTAGGCAGCCCAGTCCGAAACTGGTGGTTGAGTTCCTCTGACACTACACTTAGTTGGTATGGCCCAGGAAAAAGCTCTGTATCCTCACCTGTCCTGAACCTGCCTCTTTTCTTTTCTGCTCCTTCTGCCAGTCAAGTGATGTATGCTGCCGGCTTTGCTCCAGAAGACATTTCTTAGGACAGTCGGCAACTTCTGCCCAGTGAAGGAGAGATCCGCTGCTTTCTCCTGTAGGCCTGCAACTAATGACGTTGAGAGTCACGTGGGAGCGGTCAGGGATGCGGCCATGAGACTGGTGAGGGTGACATAATTGATGAGCAGAAGTGGATGATGATTTAGCTGATCGCATGTGGGAGATGCTTTATGAGAGGGCTTCATCATCTTCATTAGTGGTCGAGGCGGTCAGCTTGCCCATAAAACAGCGTCAGAGTGGCATTGTTCCACTGAGCCAATAGGGTGTAAGTGTGTCCACGAGCCAGGAGGGTGGCAGATGTGTGAGATCTGGAGTCAAATGTGCCTGGGGTACACTATCTGCTATTTAGGAGCCTACCTGTCCAGATACAACTTACAGTTCACTGGTTCATACAGGCAGTGCCAGGTAGTCAGCAAACAGTGGTGGGGGTAAAATGCCTTTTTAGCATTTTGGTGTGGGAATTTTTCATAAATTCGCCAGAGGACGTCAGCACGGTTTTATGTAGGATCTGTAGACAGAAGTTGAAGCGCGGCCAGGGTGCCAATGTTGGCACCACGGCCCTACATCAACACATGAAGCGTCACCATAAAGTGGCCTGGAAAAACCATGGCACTAATGTAGTGGTACAGCCTGACGCATCTCCCAGAGGCCCGCACCCCTTATACAGCAGTTAGGGCTCCACCACCTAAGCAGAAGGGAGCCGTGTCTCCTTCCCATTGGCTCCTGATCCCATGCAGAGCACGGCAGTGTCAAGCTGTTCTGCACCTGGCCAGCCTGGCTGAACTGAGTCACATCGAGGAAAAACTGCTCTGCATAATCAACTAACAAATCAAATCCTTAGAACCATGGTCACTGATAACAGGAAGGATATTGTCGGCTCTGCGTGAAGGTGGGCTGACCCATGCGCCTTGTCCATTTTTAATATGGTTGTAAACCGTTTCTTAAGTCTTCCACCCAACTGCAAGATGTCTTGAAAATTACCAGGAAACTGTCCACGCATTTCAGCCACTCTTACCTGCAAAACACCCCGCCCCCCCTTGACCTGCAATGGTAGAATGATGTTACCCAACATCGTCTCATATGCAATGTTTTCGCATGTTGGAACTCCACCCTCCACATGTTGGATCGAGTATATGAGCAGAGGAAGGCCATGAATGATTTATTGATGATGCAGACAAACAGGGGTACTTCTCTGTGTAACTTCGACGTTAGCCAGAGGCAGTTCATGCGTGACACCTGCCGTTTGCTCAAGCATTTTGAGTAGACCACTGTAAGGATACGGTGGTTTGCGCTCCAGCCTGGATCCATGCCCTGTGTAACCATGACAACGATCGCTGTTTGCCTCCCAGGCTGGAAGCAGTGGCCGCTGGGCCGTCTAAGGTGGCTCCGCCCATCCACACTTGGTCAATAAATAGGAGCCAGGTGCTGCACAGGGCGTTCCACTAATGGAGTGCGCACCCTGCCTGCTCCATTCACCACGAGGACGCAAGCTCCTAACTACCTGCAACTCTGAACCTCCAGGAGAAACCCTCACCTACCTTATCCGGCTCCACCACTGCATGATCCCTGCATGACTTCTAACAGCAAGTATCAGCCTGTCATTTTGTTTCACTGACATTGCTCACTGAAAGGAAGGGACTCGCGGTGGTGGTTATTAGTACTGCAGACCTGGGATTCCTGAATGTTGTCAAGAGCTGTTATATTCATGAACTCTAATTTGAACTCCCACTACTAAAACGAACTTCCCTCACTATTAGTTTTACACTCTATCTTTAGTACGCGGTACATGATTTTGTTACCCCATACTATCCGCTTAAGACTGAGAGAGCCGCCTGGGGTACACACTGAGCAGCCGCAAAAGACACCATCAACACTCAAGTAGTGTGACAGGAGTGGATGTCAAAGGACTCCGCAGTTAAGATCCTAGCTGATCAATTTGGTGCGTTACATATTAGTGGAACCCTCATAGATCCAGCGGAGCTCGCGCGGCACATGGTCGCCCTCACTGAGAGGGTGGAAACCCTTAACGTGACCGTACAGAATCTCCAATTGGAAAATCAGACGTTGCGAGATCTCGTCTCGTCGCACACAGGACACCTCCACGATGGACCGGAACCCAAGGTCAGTCCACCTGAACTTTTCTCAGGAGACCGGAAGCAGTTCCGCGAATTCCTGAATGCGTGCAAGCTGATGTTTCAGTTACGCCCTCGGACCTATCCTACCGATAGAACCAAAGTACTCACCATGATCTCGTACCTCAGGGGGGAGCCCAGAGCATGGGCTAACACCTATTTAGAAAAGGAAGACCCGGTCTTGAATTCCTTTTCGCAATTTCTTGAAACAATGGCCCTCCTTACGAGGACCACAACAAGCAGCTGACTGCGGAGACCGCCATTCGCACCCTAAAGCAAGGGAGACGACCCGTTGAGGACTTTATTGCGGAATACACTCGCTGGGCCCGTGAGACTGAATGGAATGATCTCACTCTTAGAAATCAGTTCCGTCTCGGTCTATCTGAGGCCCTGAAGGATGAGTTAGCCCGCGGAGAGCTGCCACATACACTCGACGCCTTGATGCAGAAGGTCACCACCATTGACAGACGCTTAAGGGAACGTAGGGCCGAGAGAGTCTCAGGGTTTACACCCACCCCGAGACAGACCAGCCCGGATCCTGTAGCAGAGATGATGGAGATTGGGGCAATTCACGGTCCTCTGACTGAGAGAGAGAAAACCCGGAGACGGAACCTCAACCTCTGCTTATACTGTGCGTCGGCTGACCATTCGGTTGTTGGATGTCCTGCCATAAGAAAGAAACATGAAAGTAAAATGATGACGTTCTGTAACTTAGGCAGAAAAGATAACAACACAAGTGGTTACATTTATACGTCTCTTACCTTACAGTGGGACCAAAACCGAACTATCGTTGATGCAATGGTGGACACGGGAGCTTCAGCGAATTTTATCGATAAGCATCTAGTAGAGAGAAATAAAATTCCCCATACAAGGAAAGAGGTATCGATATCCGTGAGTTTTATTGATGGTACAACCTCTAGACCTATCCATAGCCAGACTCAACCCCTTTTGGTGACAAGCGAAAATAACCACACAGAATGTCTATCCTTTGATGTCATACACTCCCCTTCGTTCCCCATCATTTTAGGCTTGCCATGGCTCCGGTTACATCAACCAGTTCTCTTATGGGAACAGGGGAGAATTGGGTTTACCTCACGTTATTGCAGGGAGACCTGCTTCCCTATTAAAACTCTCATGCATGTAGGGGTGAACCAGGTCCCTACCCAATACTCAGAGTTTTCGGAGGTATTTAGTGCAAAGATGGCGGAATCCCTACCGCCCCATAGACCCTACGATTGCCCCATAGACCTGCTGCCGGGCAGTGAAATACCCACAGGAAGAATCTACCCATTGGCACAACCAGAACTTGACCACCTCAAACAGTATCTCGAAGAGAACTTAAGGAAGGGATTCATTCGGCCTTCAACCTCCCCTGCAGCCGCAGGTATGTTCTTCGTAAGGAACAAAGACTTGAGCCTCAGACCCATCATTGATTACAGAGCATTAAATAAAATAACAATCAAAAACCGGTACCCCCTGCCGCTAATATCCGAGCTTATTGAAAGACTTCAAACATCAACTATCTACACTAAACTGGACTTGAGAGGCGCATACAACTTGATTAGGATTAGAACCGGGATGAATGGAAAACTGCTTTCCGCACCCGGCACGGACTCTTTGAGTACATGGTAATGCCTTTCGGCTTGTGCAATGCCCCTGCCACATTCCAAAACTTTATCAACGACATATTTAGGGATCTACTAGATGTATGTGTTGTCATCTATCTAGATGACATATTGGTCTACTCCGATAACCTACAAGATCACAGGAAACACGTCCGTTGGGTACTTGCGCGATTAAGCGTCCATCACTTATATGTCAAACCAGAAAAGTGTATATTCGAGACTACTACCCTTCCGTTCCTTGGTTATATAATCTCACTCAAGGGAATTCAGATGGATCAGTCAAAGATCACTTGCATCCAAAACTGGCCGATTCCGGACTCTAGGAAAGCCCTCCAGCGATTCATAGGGTTCTCGAACTTCTACAGGAAATTCATCAAAGACTTCTCCGCTACCATCAAGCCCCTAACCAGATTAACTAGTGTCAATACGAAATTTGTTTGGTCCATGGAGGCCCAATCAGCTTTTGAGTTACTTAAAGACAAATTCACTTCAGCACCAATTCTGACCATTCGAATCCAAACTATCACTTTGTGCTGGAAGTAGATGCATCACAGACAGCCATAGGAGCTGTTCTGTCCCAGCGGAGCTCCTTCTCATCCCCACTACATCCTGTCGGGTTTTACTCCCAGACTCTAAACACCGCTGAAATCAACTACCCCATAGGGAAAAGGAACTTCTTGCCATAAAATGTTCCCTAGAGAACTGGAGGCACCTACTTGAAGGTTCAACACACCCCATCACAATATACACGGATCACCGTAATTTACAATACCTGAAAACCAGTAAAACACTGTCAGCACGTCAGGTACGGTGGAGTTTTTTTTTGACAGATTCGACTTTCAAATTACTTATCGACCAGGCTCAAAATGGGAAGGCTGACGCCTTATCACGTCTGGCTGAATGCCGCGCCGCAGTCACAGCCCCCACATGCATTATACCACCTAACAAAATTATCCTCGCCACCATCGAATTGGAAACCCAGCTTAAGGATGCTCTGAAAATTGACTGTGCTAACATCCCCCGGGACTTCTGAAAGACCAACGGGTTTCCTCTACAAAGACAACCTACTGTACATACCAACTCCTCTCACCACCCAGGTAATCAAACTCTGCCATGACACACCCTCGCGGGACACCCTGGCATTGCCAAAACCATAAACCTGATACGCAGGAACTTCTGGTGGCCAAAAATGACCAAAGAAATTAAGCAATATGTTTCCACGTGCGAGACATGTGCCTCATGCAAAAGTGATAGAAATCGACCATATGGCCTTCTTATGAGTCTTCCTATCCCCAACAGACCCTGGGAATGGGTTTCAAAGGACTTCATTGTAGAACTCCCCGCTCCAGAGGAAACAACACCATCATGGTTGTAGTAGACCTACTAACTAAGATGGCACACTTCATCGCCCTCAAAAATTACCTTCTTCCAGTGAAACTGCCGAGGCCTTTCTGTCCAATGTCATAAAACTACATGGAATCCCTAGCCAAGTTATATCAGACAGGGGTTCACAATTTATATCCAAATTTTGGAGAGCACTTTGTCTTAGACACCAAATCGACCATAGAATGTCTACCGCCTACCACCCCCAAACTAACGGGCAGACGGAAAGGGTGAACCAATGTCTGGAACAATTTCTCAGATGTCACTGCTCATTCCTTCAAGATGACTGGGAAAGCCTACTCCCTCTTGCCGAATTCGCTTACAACAATTCTGTGAATTCCTCCACTCTACATAGTCCATTCTTTGCTAATTATGGATTCCACCCTAGGTCTCTCCCTGAAATCAGCCTTCCTACAAACGTTCCTGCCACAGATGATTATGTAACTACCTTGCAAACAACCCTCAGGATGCTGAAAGACAACCTCCAACGTGCAAAGGAAAGGCAGAAGATCTACTACGACCGTCACAGAAGAGAAAATCCTCCTTATCAGGTTGGAGACTCGGTATGGCTGTCAACGAGAAACCTTCGGTTGGGGGTACCTGCTAAGAAACTGGGTAGGCAATTTTTGGGTCCTTTTCTGATAGAAAGAATTATCAACCCCAACACGGTGAGACTTACCCTTCCTCCTCGACTACAGGTACATCCCACATTCCATATATCGTTGCTAAAACCGTTTAGACCTAGCCCGTTCCCTCACGGGTTCCTCAACCTCCCCCGATAGATGTCCGTGGTGAGGAGGAATTTGAGGTTGAGCAGCTTCTCGACTCCAGAAGAAGACGGGGGAGGATCCAGTACCTCGTTAGATGGAAGGGTTACGGGTCTCAGGATGACTCTTGGGAAGATGTGCGAGACGTCCATGCACCCAGACTCCAAAGGTTGTTCCACAGGAGATTTCCCGACCGACCCTCCCCTACTGGGGTACCCCGGAGAGGGTCCCCTTAAGGGGGTACTGTAAGGATACGGTGGTTTGCGCTCCAGCCTGGATCCATGCCCTGTGTAACCATGACAACGATCGCTGTTTGCCTCCCAAGCTGGAAGCAGTGGCCGCTGGGCCGTCTAAGGTGGCTCCGCCCATCCACACTTGGTCAATAAATAGGAGCCAGGTGCTGCACAGGGCGTTCCACTAATGGAGTGCGCACCCTGCCTGCTCCATTCACCACGAGGACGCAAGCTCCTAACTACCTGCAACTCTGAACCTCCAGGAGAAACCCTCACCTACCTTATCCGGCTCCACCACTGCAGGATCCCTGCATGACTTCTAACAGCAAGTATCAGCCTGTCATTTTGTTTCACTGACATTGCTCACTGAAAGGAAGGGACTCGCGGTGGTGGTTATTAGTACTGCAGACCTGGGATTCCTGAATGTTGTCAAGAGCTGTTATATTCATGAACTCTAATTTGAACTCCCACTACTAAAACGAACTTCCCTCACTATTAGTTTTACACTCTATCTTTAGTACGCGGTACATGATTTGGTTACCCCATACTCTCCGCTTAACACAGAGAGCCGCCTGGGGTACACACTGAGCAGCCGCAAAAGACACCATCAACACTCAAGTAGTGTGACAGGAGTGGATGTCAAAGGACTCCGCAGTTGAGATCCTAGCTGATCAATTTGGTGCGTTACAACCACTTTGTTAGTCGCCAGTCGCCATTATGTTATTCCACTCCTTCATGTCCTGGAGCAGATGCTGATAAATCTGGCTGGCCAGGGAACAGAGGACTGGCGCCTACATTTCATGGCCACTTAAGCCCTGTGGAGCCTGAACTGATAGAGGAAAAGGAAGAGGACATTAATTGTATAGAAAAATAGGTGCTTTATCTGCTCAAATGACAGGAGAGGAACAAGAGGAGCATGAGGAGCTGGAGGGTGTGATGACACTGATGAGATGACACTGACAGACCGTGGCAGTATGCAGAAGATATAGGCAGGGAGTCAGATGCATGCTGAGTTGCTTGTGTAGTGACAGCCATATTATCACCATTTGGCAGGAGGATGACTACTGGCTCTCCACCATGTTAGACCTTCTCTACTGGGCCTAAATGGGGGCCTTTTTTATACCTGCTGAGAGGTATTAAAAACTCAACTACTATCGAGACCCCATGTAGTCGGTTGGAGGCTGTCTATGTGTACGAAGGTCTGGCCGAGGGGACCCACTGCCCTCACGCTGTACTGCCATGACTGCTGGAGGGGGGTGGGGGACAGGAGCAGCACCAGATCCATCAGCAGAAACCTAAAGGGGTTGTCCAGGCCTTTACTATTGATAACCTATCCTCAGGATAGGTCATCAATATCAGATTAGCGGGGTCCAAAATCCGGCATCCCTATTGATTAGCTGTATGAGCAAACGTTGCATGTAGTGCACACATGCCATCTGTCTTCTCTCTTCCTGTCCACTGCTGTTGTCTATAGCAAAGAAAATCGACCACAGCAGCGAGCAGGAAGAGAGAAGGCAGATGGCATGTGCGCACTGCATGTGCTTGGTTCCAGACCCACATCGATCTGATATTGATGACCAATCCTTTGGATAAGTCATCAATAGTAAAAGCCCAAACAACTCCCTTAAGTCTTCAGTCTCTAATGAGCACTTCTCTTCACCCGCCTACTGAAGAAACCACCCAGCACCAGCAGCAGCTAGACATGGAGCAGAACCTGAATCAGCAGGTGGTGGAATACCTGGACAGCCCTTGCCCCACCAGATCCAAGATCCCTTGGACTTCTGGGCAGCAAAACTTGATTTGTGGCCGCAACTAGCCGAGTTTGCCCTGGGCAAGCTTTCCTGCCCAGTTAGTAGTGTGACATCAGAGCAGGTGTTTTGTATGGCAGATGGCATAGTTATCCCACAAAGAACTTGCCTTTCAACTGGAAATGATGAGCAATTAACCTTTGAAACAGGCATGGATCAGCCATGATTTCCACACATCAGTGCCTGATGCATCATACTAGAACAGGGATGCTCAACCTGCGGCCCTCCAGCTGTTGCAAAACTACAATTCCCCGCATACTCTAATAGCTGTAGACTGTCTAGGCATGCTGGGAATTGTAGTTTTGAAACAGCTGGAGGGCCACAGTTTGGGCATCACTGTACTGTACCAGAACATTGTGAAAAATGGATTGTTACTTATGGCCACATGCTTCAAGCTACTATTCTGATGCTGCCACCTGCCTGAAGCCACACACCTGCTGCCATCTTTTCCTACCATCTTGTGCTCTTACTGCTACTGCTATTGCCCCCCACCTCCCGACTCTGTGACGGGGCCACTATGTTATTGACTCTTCATGCTGTTGCCACCCTCCCCACTATGTGACTGAGCCACTGTGTTGACTCCTCATGCTGTTGCCACCCCCACTCTGTAACCAGTCCACTATGTTGACTCCTCATGCTGTTGCCACCCTCCCCACTCTGTCAATGTGACACTAAGTTGACTCTTTATGCTGTTTCCACCCTCACCAATCTATGATTGGGTCATTATGTTAACTCCTTACCCTCTTGCAACCCTTATCCCTCTGTGACAGGCCACTATATTGACTCCTCATGCTGGTGCTGGGACCACTGTCCCTGTTTGGCATTGTTGACTCATTTATTTTACCCTTCTGATCTGTCAGAAGAACCGAAAAATAAAAAACACAACGGATCCCTTATTTGGAGCTTCCATAATGCCTCTATCACATGGTCAGTATTTTGCATCAGGTTTTGATCATGCTTTGGAAGCCAAAACAGGAGTGGGTCCAAAACACAATAGAGGAATAACTCTATCACGCGTCATCTCTGTTTTGGACCCACTCCTGCTTTTGGCTTCCAAATCATGATCAAATCCTGATCCAAAATACTGACCAAATACTGACCGTGTGATAAAGGCAATTAAAATCCTGCATGCTTGACTTCTTTTTCATCTGAATAAATCCAATTTCAGAGGCAAAAAAACTAAACTCATGCAAACGGAGCATTAGGCCTCTATCACACGGTCAGTATTTTGCATCTGTATTTGATCATGATTTGGAAACCAAAATCAGGAGTGGGTTTAAAACACAGAAGACATGCAAATATTCCCATCACGTGTAATTTTTTTTTTTTTTTTTTGGGGGGGGGGGGGGGGGGGGGTTTCCTTACCGTTACTAACCAATTACTGACTGTGTGAAGGTGAATGCACAAAAGACAGGATCTTTTTTGGGGGGTTGTTCTTCTAACAGATCAGGAGAAGGGAGAAATAAACAGTGATGTCAGCACAAACTTACTGCTCTCTCCACTCTGCCTTGGGCCGCTACTTGTATCAAAGTGTATCAGAGTGTAACAGAACAAACACTGTGAAAAGGAAAAATTACAATTGTTTCCATAAAAATTGGTTTACACCAACATTTTTCACTTTCACAAGGGGTAACAGGACAAAATGAACCTATGTGGTATAATAGTTATCCACATAGAGGTGTTAACCCTAATCAACCAGTGGGTGCAGTAAGTCCCACAGTAAGTCCCACACAATCTTCCCACTAACTAAATGCGGAACTTGTGGGTGTACCCGAAGCTGCTATCACAAAGTTTGTAAATCTTTATGCCATACATTGCCCATTTTCTAGGCAGGTACTGGCGGAGTGTAATACTCCCTTTGAAGAGTAATAGGGACTCATCTACACAGACATTTTTTTCTGGGTTGTACACCTCAGCAAACTTGGTGTTAAAGTGGTCAATGACAGGCCTAACCTTGAACAGACGGTCAAATGTTGGGTTGTTTTGGGGTGCGCACTGTGCATTGTCATTGTAGTGTAGGAATTTGCTAATTGACTCAACTCGTTTCCGGGTCATGGTCTTACTGTAGATTGGAGTCTGGTAGAAAATGTCCGAACTCCAATATTGTCTAATGTTTGGCTTCTTCACAACGCCCATATGCAGTACGAGTCCCATAAACTTTATCATCTCTGCTGCACTTACTGGGGTCCAACCTAGGGGTCTTGTGTATGCCGATGTAGGGTTCTGATCAATGAATTGTTGGGTGTATAAATTGGCTTGGGCCACCATTAAATTTACAAAATCTTCAGAGAAAAGATTTTGTAAAAATCTAATTCAGTGAAGCCTGCACAGTCTATCTGTATTCTGAAGCTGCCCTCAAAATCTGGAATTTGGGGCTGATATTCGTCAGGGGGTGGGGTCCATAAGGGTTCACTCTGGGGGGCTGCCTCCGCTGCTACCCTGGAGCGCCTTCTAGGGGGCCCCTTATCAGCGGCTGATGATGATAATGAGGGGGTAGAGGGGTAGAGGAGAGTGGCATCCTCTTCTCTCTCACTGGTAGACTCAGTATCGGTGGCAAGGATGGTGTATGCCTCTTCAGCTGAGTATACTCATTGGGATGAACTAGACATTTTTATTTTATTGGGGTGTGACATGTGAAATGTGTAAACCTTTATTTAGTGTGAGGGATGTGTATAAATTTGACATTTAGAAGAAAAAAAAAAATTGTAAAAAAAAAAAGTCTTCTGCACAAACAAAAAAAAAAACTTGCAGTGCAAACTGAGCAGATGCGATCAGTAGTGATGTCGCGAACATAAAATTTTCAGTTCGCGAACAGCGAACGCGAACTTCCGCAAATGTTCGCGAACGGGCGAACCGGGCGAACCGCCATAGACTTCAATTGGCAGGCGAATTTTAAAACCCACAGGGACTCTTTCTGGCCACAATAGTGATGAGAAAGTTGTTTCAAGGGGTCTAACACCTGGACTGTGGCATGCCGGAGGGGGATCTATGGCAAAACTCTCATGGAAAATTACGTAGTGGACGCAGAGTCGGGTTTTAATCCATAAAGGGCATAAATCAACTAACATTCCTAAATTGTTTGGGAGCTTTAAAACATCCAGTGTGTGTATACGATCAGGTATGATGTTGTATCGATCAGGTAGTGTAAGGGTTACGCCCGCTTCACTGACATTGACAGACCAAACTCCCCTTTTAATGCACCGCAAACAGTCCATTTGCACAACCGCAAACTCCCCATTTGCACAAGGTTGGATACCAAGCTAGCCACGTCCCGGTGATGTCATTGAAGGTTTCTTCCTCCACCCAGCCACGTACAACACCAAGGGTCCCCAAAAGATGAATTGAATAGATTTTTCGAACGGGGAGATGGTTAAAAAAACGCTGGCTCCCTCCACTCTGTTTTAATCCACGGTCACTGCGTCTGCGCCGTGCAATTTACTGTCACACCCGATATGAGTGGTATTTTCTGTAGTACTATTCTCATCAGTTTAATCCCTCTAACGTCCCCAATCTGGGGGCCATTTATTAAATAGATTTTTCGAACGGGGAGATGGTTAAAAAACGCTGGCTCCCTCCACTCTGTTTTAAACCACGGTGACTGTGTCTGCGCAGTGCAATTTACTGTCACACCCGATATGAGTGGTATTTTCTGTAGTATTATTCTCATCAGTTTAATCCCTGTTACGTCCCATATCAGGGATTGCCTTTTGTGAAAAAAAAATTTAGGCCGGGTACCTTCGACTGCCTTCACAGTGACAGACCAAACTCTCATACACTAAACTGAATTGATTTCAGGAACCGGGAGATGGAAAAAGCAGCTTGGTCGGTCCTCTTACTCCCAAATTGGGGCACTGCGCGTGCACAGAGCAATGTGCTGTGACACCCTATATGAGTGGTGTCTTAACTAGTACTATTTCTATCAGTTTAATCCCTGTTACGGACCCTATCCGGTCGAATTGATTAACCATTGTCGAATTTGCGAACCATTACGACATCATGAAATAATTTAGTTCTGAGCTCTGTACTTGCTTTGTATTGGAATTGATGGGGATTTTTTTAATTGCCTGCATCATTTCTAATAAACTATTAAGAGACTTTATTATGATTTTTTATTTTATGTATTAAAAACCCATACAACATATAAAAAAAAAGGTAAATTAATGTTTTTTCTATGAAATATTATCCAGCCGTCCGATCGCTTTTGGTCTGACCATAATGAAGCAACGGCCTTATCATCTGGGGTGTGGCAACATTGCCAACACACTTATAGAGGTGATGATGATTGCTTCATTACCAAACAAGAAAGGATCGCGGCACTCCTTCGTCTGTAGAAAATGTTCTTTATTCCACCTTAAAGTGCGACGTTTCGACTTTAATCAAGTCTTTATCAAGCATACACAATTGAGTAAGTGACAGATATATATACCCCACCCCCAGACATCATTGGTGAGTGGGAGGAAAACACCCTCCCTCTTCCTGTGACATCATCATGTAAAAGTAGTACACAATATAAAAATATATATGAATATGTAACATAAGAGCATCAGGGTTAAATCCAACCATGTCATGAAAGTCTCGCCGATCAAAAAATCGTAGCGCAGCGATATATAAGTAAACATAAGCAATAGCCTTGTCTACTCCTTCCGGGTCAGGAGTTCAATTATCTTCATAGCAGGTCACATGTCCACACGCATCAGAGATGATGTCACTGCCACTCCGATCATGTGACCATCACATGACTGCACATAGTAAACATGTCATTCAGGATTTTAACACAGTTTCTGTTATCAAAAATGATCGCCCCGATCTCCGTGCCATATCATGATCAAGTTCATCCAAGGACAGGTAAAGAGGTGGGTGAATGCCATCACACAGAGAGACACAATGATCTCATATATAATGAATCAATGAAAGATGTCAGTCAATAAAGCACTCATCATACATGGAGAGAAAAGACCCATGGAGCAATCAGGACTTGCTGAAACATTGATGTAAAAAGAGCTTATGCGGATATACATGTATAAATACATATATCTCTCTCTAGCTCACGCCCTACAGGGTGGGAAAACCAAGACATACTTTTTCTCATGCACGACCCATTCGGATATTCAGTCTGCAGCCTTAAATCAGCCGTCTTGGCAATGATCACATCGCCTATGGCAGCTTGGGACCGCTAGCAGATGCCTGTATCATTCCGATGCCATTCATTAAACACACATATCATTAGGTTACCCCCCATTTATATCTCCGGGCGTATTTAGCAAGTCAATCATATTGGTCCAGGGCCTGAATCTCCCATTGTAGCAACCATAGGGACATTACCGCTATCATAGGTGTGCATGGTGACATCAATCCATCAAGTAAGCAGGGACTGCACCCATCCACCCCATCCAACCGGACCACGGAGGAACCTAGAAGAAATGACAATAAAGGGGTTAAAAACGAATATATACATAAAGCAAACATCCAAAGTGGTAAGTCAAAAGAGGGTCCCAATTTTGAAATCGCGGTTCAGCCCTTTTGGTTCCAATGTATCCAATTCATAAATCCATTTAAGCTCAAGTTTCTTTAAGAGCTTCTTGCGATCTCCCCTCTCAGTAGTGGAGGTACACCATCTATTATCCTGAACCTAAGTTGGGCTACATTGTGTCACTGTTTAAAAAATGTGTAGGGACCGGAAGTTCACCATCACATGTAGTGGGATTGATGGCCTGTTTTTCAAAGAGCTTCCGAATGGTGTAGCGATGCTGGTTGAGTCTCAGCCGACAAGCTTGTGTTGTCTCCCCTACATACAACAGGCCACAAGGGCACTGCAGTATGTAGATGACAAAATCGGACGCACAGGTGTAGGTGTTCTTAATCACATACTTCTGACCTGTGCGAGGATGTCCAAACGAATCACCTTTCAGCATGCTATTGCAATTGCAGCAATTATAGCAAGGGAAGCAACCCTTTTTGGTCTTTCTGTCTATCTTGTCCGTAGTTATAGCTGAACGTGACAGTCTATCACCCAGATTTTTGGACCTTCTATAGGACATTAATGGAGGTGTCTGGAACTCCTCTATGTCCGGGAACGACCTAGCTAGTATGTTCCAGTTGCGTTTAAGAGCTACTGCTATTTTAGGACTGACCCTATTGAAAGTAGAGACAAAGGGGATCCGTGATGGACGGATTGGTCTCACCGTCTTACTAAGGAGCTCTTCCCGTGGGATTGCGTTCACCCTTCGTTGATGATATTCAACCACCTTTTTGGGGTACTCCTATTTTTAAATTTTTGGCCATGTCAGTTAGTCGTTCCTCTGTCTTGATGTCATCAGACACCACACGTCTTACCCTAAGAAATTGACTATAGGGCAGGGACCTAATCATACCTCTGGGGTGGGCACTATCGTATTTCAACAGATTATTGCGGTCTGTCGGTTTGACAAAAAGGTCTGTCTGTAAACTCTCATCCGCAATGTATACTAACGTATCCAAAAATTGTAAGGATTCCAAAGATTCCACCCTGGTGAATTTCAACTGAGGGTGGATATCATTGATGGTATCATGGAATTGTTGCAGTTCCAATTCCGTTCGTCCAAATGAGGAAGGTATCATCAATATACCGCATCCACCCCTTTATCTTGGAAAAGTGGGGGGGATGGGTATATAAAACAATTCCTCCACATAGGTCATATAAATATTTGCAAAAGTCGGGGCCACATTGGACCCCATAGCGGTACCCCGACATTGCAAATAAAATTGACCCCCAAATTGGAAGTAATTGTTTTGGAGAAGCACTTCCAGCAAAGTCAACAAAAAGTCACGTACCTCAATAATATGATCAGACCTCTCAAGGGCCCATCTGACCGCTGCTATGCCCAAATCATGCTCGATACATGTGTATAGGCTGGTGACGTCAAACGACACCAGTCTATCACCTGGGACATAGGTAAGTTGCTGTAACCTATTTAAAAAGTCAGTGGTGTCACGGACATAGGAAGTGGCACTCGTGGCGTGGACCCTCAAGACTTTGTCAAGAAATATTGCTGCATGAGAAAAGACAGAATCAATGCCCGAAACAATTGGGCGACCTGGGGGTTCCTCAGGTCTTTATGTATTTTTGGGAGGATATACAGGGTGGGTGTCACCGGACACTGTGGAACAAGGTATTCATGCAATTGTTCATCTATTAAATCATTAGCGAATGCATTATCCACCAGAATTCTCAATTTTTTCATAATAATCAGTGTCGGGTCCACATCCACCCTCCTATATATCTCAGTATCAGCCAGTTGTTTCTCAATCTCAGCAATATACTGTGTGGTATCCATCACCACGATGGCACCACCCTTGTCAGCTGCCTTGATCGTTAGTTCCTTGCGAGAAGCCAATGATCTAAGGGCTGTTTGTTCAGTCCTCGATAGATTAGTACAGGTTGAATGGCCTACGGAGCTTTTCAATCCGGCTATCTCCAATCTAACCAGAGAAATATATGTATCGACCGCTTTGTTGTAAACAGGTGGCTGATATCTGCTCTTGATGAAGAGGCCCACACCTTTGAGTGTGAGGCCACGTCTATCAGGAGTAAGACCCACACCCAGATCTCTGGTGGGGTCAACCCCTACATCATGAAAGAACACTTTTAGCTTAATCCGTCTAAAGAATTTTAACAGGTCTACCTCATTAAGAAACCAATCAGGGTCTGCTTCAGGACAAAAAGAAAAGCCCTTTTGCAACAGTCTCTCTTCCCCCACTGATAATGAAAACGAAGAAATATTTACCACCAAAGAGTCTTTTACATCTTCATGGAGTGATGGGCCTGTTTGGCCTGTGGTGTCACCGTCCCTTTGGCTCCTACTGGAGGTTTCATTGACCTGGTTAAACGTGTTTGGTGCTCCGTTTTCGTTCTTGTGGCGATATCTAATGCCTCCCCTCCTTGTCCTTCTGTTACTCCTAAAAAAAGGGTTGCTTCCCTTGCTATAATTGCTGCAATTGCAATAGCATGCTGAAAGGTGATTCGTTTGGACATCCTCGCACAGGTCAGAAGTATGTGATTAAGAACACCTACACCTGTGCGTCCGATTTTGTCATCTACATACTGCAGTGCCCTTGTGGCCTGTTGTATGTAGGGGAGACAACACAAGCTTGTCGGCTGAGACTCAACCAGCATCGCTACACCATTCGGAAGCTCTTTGAAAAACAGGCCATCAATCCCACTACATGTGATGGTGAACTTCCGGTCCCTACACATTTTTTTAAACAGTGACACAATGTAGCCCAACTTAGGTTCAGGATAATAGATGGTGTACCTCCACTACTGAGAGGGGGAGATCGCAAGAAGCTCTTAAAGAAACTTGAGCTTAAATGGATTTATGAATTGGATACATTGGAACCAAAAGGGCTGAACCGCGATTTCAAAATTGGGACCCTCTTTTGACTTACCACTTTGGATGTTTGCTTTATGTATATATTCGTTTTTAACCCCTTTATTGTCATTTCTTCTAGGTTCCTCCGTGGTCCGGTTGGATGGGGTGGATGGGTGCAGTCCCTGCTTACTTGATGGATTGATGTCACCATGCACACCTATGATAGCGGTAATGTCCCTATGGTTGCTACAATGGGAGATTCAGGCCCTGGACCAATATGATTGACTTGCTAAATACGCCCGGAGATATAAATGGGGGTAACCTAATGATATGTGTGTTTAATGAATGGCATCGGAATGATACAGGCATCTGCTAGCGGTCCCAAGCTGCCATAGGCGATGTGATCATTGCCAAGACGGCTGATTTAAGGCTGCAGACATGCCGATTGAATATCCGAATGGGTCGTGCATGAGAAAAAGTATGTCTTGGTTTTCCCACCCTGTAGGGCGTGAGCTAGAGAGAGATATATGTATTTATACATGTATATCCGCATAAGCTCTTTTACATCAATGTTTCAGCAAGTCCTGATTGCTCCATGGGTCTTTTCTCTCCATGTATGATGAGTGCTTTATTGACTGACATCTGTCATTGATTCATTATATATGAGATCATTGTGTCTCTCTGTGTGATGGCATTCACCCACCTCTTTACCTGTCCTTGGATGAACTTGATCATGATATGGCACGGAGATCGGGGCGATCATTTTTGATAACAGAAACTGTGTTAAAATCCTGAATGACATGTTTACTATGTGCAGTCATGTGATGGTCACATGATCGGAGTGGCAGTGACATCATCTCTGATGCGTGTGGACACGTGACCTGCTATGAAGATAATTGAACTCCTGACCCGGAAGGAGTAGACAAGGCTATTGCTCATGTTTACTTATATATCGCTGCGCTACGATTTTTTGATCAGCGAGACTTTCATGACATGGTTGGATTTAACCCTGATGCTCTTATGTTACATATTCATTTGTGGTCGGGGCTACATGACACGTAACCGTCTACCTGCCTACCTAACTAGGCTAAGCGGCTTGAGTTGTGCCATAACCGCTGCGTAGGAGGAATGCCTGAAGGGGGCCAAAAAGCCAACTAAATGATACACAATAGTACGTAACAACACTAACATGACCACTCTCTGGAATGCAAGAACATCTCTCAACTAGGCTGTGGTATGAACCTATTGAACATGCAGAGCGCCTAAATTCCGGATAACATGGAGCCAGAACTATTGTTCCCAGAGGCAGCACACGCTGCACCTGACCTGAAGGAAAGGCCGGATAGCTGTTGGTTTGGACCCTAAATGGGACACCGGGATAGGACATGCCGCATAACTGAGAAGTGGTGAGGGGTGCCGCGAGGACTGCGACAGAGTACTCTTAGGTCTTGGTCTGTTACTGCTGCCAGTAATTACTAAAAGACACAAAGCCGGGCACTCTGAAAGGAATGTCGGAAAGAGAATGATTATATTGGGGCCAAAATGGCAATGAAACCAGTGCCAGCAACAACACCAACCTCTGGAATGCAAGAACATCTCAACTAGATTGAGGTATGAACCTAATAAACATGCAGAGCGCCACTGACCTAGCTTCCGGATAAATGGGCCGGAACTATCGTACCTATAGGCAGCATATGCCGCACCTCACCTGAAGGAAAGGCTGATAGATGTAGGTTTCAACCCTAATTTGGACACAGGCATGCGGTCATGCCGCACGACAGAGGTGTAAGTAGAGATGAGCGCAAAGACCCACATTCGACCTTGCAACGTCAGACAAACAACCTGCATCACATTCGTCGCGCTTTCGCGATATAGCAATATTCGTTATTTCGCATGCAATATCATGACTAGCGACTAATTCGAGTAATATTTGCGTGCGCATAAATTGTTCGTTATTAATAATGTTTAAACAGCTTTACACGTATAGAAAGCTTGAAATGGCGGGAGTCATTTGAGTGAATGGAAGGGGCGAAAAGGCATGTGGAAATACACTTAGCGTACTGGAGTCTGACACGACCTGTTAACGCTAGGTAGGTAAGGGAATACAAACCGCAAATAGATTAATGCGATTATTCAAGTGACGAACATTATTAAATCTCTATCGTTTAATCTCTACTGTGAAAGCAGCAACTAAGGTCGGGGAAATTATGTCTGAATATAATTTATTTTTTTTTTTTTTCTTCCAGATACAGTTTCATTATCCCTCACTATCCATCTCAAGAGCAAATATACGTAATTGCGAATATGGGGTCAAGTATTTTACATATTCGCAAACCTCAAAATCACAATATTCAAGATCAAACTCGCCTTGCGAATACTCGCGCCCAACACAGGGGCGAGTGGGCCATGGGAACCCCAACAGAGTACTCGCAAGGCCTTGGTCTGTTACTGCTGCCAGTAATTGCTGATAGACACGAACCGGGCACCGTGAATAGAAAGTCGGAAAGAAAATGATTATATTGGGGGCCAAGAAATGGTAACCAAACCAGTGCCAGCGAAAGCATCAGAAGAAAAAAAATAAAATGGTTGAAACCGCCGTGCCCTGAGCGATGTGTACAGTTTGACGTTGCGATACTGCAACCTGATGAAAACGTGACTTACCCAACACTGAACCTATAGCAGTCTTTGAAGAAACATCAAGTAGCGAGTTTGTAAGCTGATAAGGTTTCACGCATACTTTACTTTCCATTTAATTTTAGTTCCCCCCCCGCTACCTTAGCAACAGATGTAATTGACCACACCAACTGAGAATGGCGAGCTGTTACGTGACCTGAAGAAGCAAATGACATGCAGAGATGCTCCTGGCTGTGGTAGTGCAGACACTGACGTGATGCCTGTAGGCATCAGAACCAACGAAATGGTTGACACCGCCGAGGCCTGAGTGACGGGTCAGGTCTGATGTTGTGACACCGCAAACTGATGAGAAATGACTTACCCAACATTCTGGACCTATAACAACCTAAAAATAAAACGTCAAGTAGCAAAGCCCGCAACCTAATGGGAAATCCACACATGATGTGATTTTTTTTTTTTTTTTTTCCCCTGCTACCTTAGCAACAGATGTAACTGACCACACCAACTGAGAATGGCGAGCTGTGACGTGACCTGAAAAGCAAAATTACATGCATCGAATGAAGCTGGCTGTGGTAGTATGCCGACACTGACACGAGGCATCGGAACCAACAAAATGGTTGAAACCGCCGAGGCCTGAGTGACGGGTCAGGTCTGATGTTGCGAGACCACAAACTGATGAAATGTGACTTACCCAACATGCAGAACCTATAACAACCTAAAATAAACGTCAAGTAGCAAAGCCCGTAACATAATGAGAAATCCGCCCATAATGTGACTTTTTTTTTTTTTCCCCTACTACCCAAGCACGAGAAGTAATTGACCACATCAACTGAGAATGGCGAGCTGTGACGTGATCTCAAAAGCAACGAACGACATATAAAGACAATCCTGACTGTGGTAGTATGCTGACACTAACACGAGGCATGCAGCAATATAAATCACCTGTACCACACGCTATAGGCGAGTACATGCAAACGTCGCCACCATCAGCACATGCGCCCAGTAGAGATGTGGGCGTATAAGCCGTAAAACCAAACAAAACTCAGTTCTCGGCAAAAGCCACGCTTCTATCTATTTTTAGCACAAATAAAGCAACAAAACGAGGCAAAAATAACAAAATAAAAAGTCCTCATGCGTCTCTGCAATTACCTTTGTAAAGTAACTCCCCCAGTGTCCAGCTAACACTCTGAACTGAATATGGATCCCCAGCCCCAAGCACAGGTGCTTATTAAGTACACAAACTCAGGTTCACAATCTTAAAGTGATACACACACATTTTACATTTCCAAAACAAATGAAACAAGACAAATGAAATATACCTCAGCGCAGAGGAGCTTACCGTCTACTCAATATACATATCGCAAAATAGCATTTATACTAAAAGAAACAATAACACTCGGAAAACAGCAACTCTGCTCCACCTGGAGTAATCAGCTGCCTCACCCTCTATAATGCGAGTAAGGGGATAATGCTGAATGTCAGTGTGAACAAGGCCTTAGTCTGTCTGCAGAAATAATAGCGGATAGTGAGAGAGGTTTGCTGGGAAGATACCTCAGCACAGAGGAGCTTACCGTCTACTTAATATACATATCGCAAAATAGCATTTATACTAAAGAAACAATAACACTTTGTAAACAGCAGCTCTGCTCCACCTGGAGTAATCAGCTGCCTCACCCTCTATAATGCAAGTAAGGGGATAACGCTGGATGTCAGTGTGAACAAGGCTTTAGTCTGTCTGCAGAAATAATAGCAGATAGTGAGAGAGGTTTGCTGGGAAGATTTCTCCACACAGAGGAGCTTACCGTCTACTCAATATACATATCGCAAATGTCATCTATACTAAAGAAACATTAACCCTTTGTAAACAGCAACTCTGCTCCACCTGGATTAATCAGCTGCCTCACCCTCTATAATGCAAGTAAGGGGATAATGCTGGATGTCAGTGTGAACGAGGCCTTAGTCTGTCTGCAGAAATAATAGCGGATAGCGAGAGAGGTTTACTGGCAAGCAGCGAAGTGAAAGCAAACAAGAAAGACATACAGATATACACGGACAGACTAAGCAAGGTGGCCTGTGCAAGACATGGGAAACGTGCGAGAAAACGAGACGGAGTCACGCTGACCCTGCTGCCTAACCGTGCTGCCGCGTGGGCGCCAAACGTGGGCTGCCAGGCAGAATCGCTCCGGTGCAGTGCTGCTCCTACTCACCAAAGGAGCCGACACACTGCCGGCCGGACTAACCGTGTTGCCGCGTGGGCGCCAAACGTGGGCTGCCAGGCAGAATCGCTCCGGTGCAATGCCGCTCCTCCTCACCAAAGGAGCCGACACATCGCCGGCCGGATTGTAACGGGACAATGCTGCACGAGCTGGTTGCAAACGCTCACCCGACAGGAACGACCTCTACTGGGATCCTGGACACTGACTGGGTATGGAAGCTGCAGATTCAGCCCATGTGCTGCAACAGGTGGCTCTGACTGCACACAACTACGCAGCAGCCGTTGACACGCCCAAGGGAGGCGCCTGCCTGGTATAAATGTGCTACTTACGCCCCTCCCACAAATACAGGCCAATAAATCGGCCTTCTAACATATATTTTTATATTGTGTACTACTTTTACATGATGATGTCACAGGAAGAGGGAGGGTGTTTTCCTCCCACTCACCAATGATGTCTGGGGGTGGGGTATATATATCTGTCACTTACTCAATTGTGTATGCTTGATAAAGACTTGATTAAAGTCGAAACGTCGCACTTTAAGGTGGAATAAAGAACATTTTCTACAGGCGAAGGAGTGCCGCGATCCTTTCTTGTTTGGTATCGTATTGGGGACCAATGGTCAGGTCCTAACATCGCAGTAGTGATGTCGCAACATAAAATTTTCAGTTCGCGAACAGCGAACGCGAACTTCTGCAAATGTTCGCGAACGGGCGAACCGGGCGAACCGCCATAGACTTCAATTGGCAGGCGAATTTTAAAACCCACAGGGACTCTTTCTGGCCACAATAGTGATGAGAAAGTTGTTTCAAGGGGTCTAACACCTGGACTGTGGCATGCCGGAGGGGGATCTATGGCAAAACTCCCATGGAAAATTACGTAGTGGACGCAGAGTCGGGTTTTAATCCATAAAGGGCATAAATCAACTAACATTCCTAAATTGTTTGGAATAACGTGCTTTAAAACATCCAGTGTGTGTATACGATCAGGTATGATGTTGTATCGATCAGGTAGTGTAAGGGTTACGCCCGCTTCACTGACATTGACAGACCAAACTCCCTTTTAATGCACCGCAAACAGTTCATTTGCACAACCGCAAACTCCCCATTTGCACAAGGTTGGATACCAAGCTAGCCACGTCCCGGTGATGTCATTGAAGGTTTCTTCCTCCACCCAGCCACGTACAACACCAAGGGTCCCCAAAAGATGAATTGAATTGATTTTTCGAACGGTGAGATGGTTAAAAACGCTGGCTCCCTCCACTCTGTTTTAAACCACGGTGACTGCGTCTGCGCCGTGCAATTTACTGTCACACCCGATATGAGTGGTATTTTCTGTAGTACTATTCTCATCAGTTTAATCCTCTAACGTCCCCAATCTGGGGGCCATTTATTGAATAGATTTTTCGAACGGGAGATGGTTAAAAACGCTGGCTCCCTCCACTCTGTTTTAAACCACGGTCACTGCGTCTGCGCCGTGCAATTTACTGTCACACCCGATATGAGTGGTATTTTCTGTAGTACTATTCTCATCAGTTTAATCCTCTAACGTCCCCAATCTGGGGGCCATTTATTGAATAGATTTTTCGAACGGGAGATGGTTAAAAACGCTGGCTCCCTCCACTCTGTTTTAAACCACGGTCACTGCGTCTGCGCCGTGCAATTTACTGTCACACCCGATATGAGTGGTATTTTCTGTAGTACTATTCTCATCAGTTTAATCCTCTAACGTCCCCAATCTGGGGGCCATTTATTGAATAGATTTTTCGAACGGGAGATGGTTAAAAACGCTGGCTCCCTCCACTCTGTTTTAAACCACGGTCACTGCGTCTGCGCCGTGCAATTTACTGTCACACCCGATATGAGTGGTATTTTCTGTAGTACTATTCTCATCAGTTTAATCCTCTAACGTCCCCAATCTGGGGGCCATTTATTGAATAGATTTTTCGAACGGGGAGATGGTTAAAAACGCTGGCTCCCTCCACTCTGTTTTAAACCACGGTGACTGCGTCTGCGCCGTGCAATTTACTGTCACACCCGATATGAGTGGTATTTTCTGTAGTACTATTCTCATCAGTTTAATCCTCTAACGTCCCCAATCTGGGTGCCATTTATTGAATAGATTTTTCGAACGGGGAGATGGTTAAAAACGCTGGCTCCCTCCACTCTGTTTTAAACCACGGTCACTGCGTCTGCGCCGTGCAATTTACTGTAACACCCGATATGAGTGGTATTTTCTGTAGTACTATTCTCATCAGTTTAATCCCTCTAACGTCCCCGACTCCCCAATCTGGGGCCATTTATTAAATAGATTTTTGAACGGGGAGATGGTTAAAAACGCTGGCTCCCTCCACTGATATGAGTGGTATTTTCTGTAGTATTATTCTCATCAGTTTAATCCCTGTTACGTCCCATATCAGGGATTGCCTTTTGTGAAAAAAATTTAGGCCGGGTACCTTCGACTGCCTTCACAGTGACAGACCAAACTCTCGTACACTAAACTGAATTGATTTCAGGAACCGGGAGATGGAAAAAGCAGCTTGGTCGGTCCTCTTACTCCCAAATTGGGGCACTGCGCGTGCACAGAGCAATGTGCTGTGACACCCTATATGAGTGGTGTCTTAACTAGTACTATTGCTATCAGTTTAATCCCTGTTACGGACCCTATCCGGTCGAATTGATTAACCATTGTCGAATCCCCATTGACATCCCCCTTATAAGCTGTGTAAAGCATATTTTTAGTTTGGTTTTGAACTGCTGCATCCTTTCCGACTTTCGGTAATTTGGTAACATTTCTGCCACTTTCTGCTTATACCGGGGTCTAGTAGCGTGGCCACCCGATCGCTTTTGGTCTGATCATAATGAAGCAACGGCCTTATCATCTGGGGTGTGGCAACATTGCCAACACACTTATAGAGGTGATGATGATTGCTTCATTGTGATACGCAAGCCCCTTCACCACAACAAGGTAACGATCACGAAGGGAATTGACACTTGTATGTGCCTTTTTTTTTGGTTTGTTTTTGCAGCCACAGTGCTGCACCATAGGACAGAAAAATTAGGCATGTACACATGCCTGAAAAATAATGGCACTGTTGCAGCCGCTATTGTAGCAGCGGCCGGAAAAATTTATGTTTTCCAGGCAGAAAAGTGACTAAAACATTGCGGCTTGAACCCTAGTTGGTGGTGGAGAATTCACGAAAGTCATCCGGTATGCAGACATTAAATACAGCAGCGTGGGGACCATTTTAAGGCCATGGCATGTAATCAGGCCTTTTGTTAGTCAAACGTATCCCCCACTGTCAGTCCCTTCGGGATCCATGCCTCATTCATCTTTATGAAGGTGAGGTAATCAACACTTTTTGACCGAGGCGACTTCTCTTGTCAGTGACAATGCCTCCTGCTGCACTGAAGGTCCTTTCTGACAGGACACTTGAAGCAGGGCAGGCCAGAAGTTCTATCGCAAACTGGGATAGCTCAGGCCACAGGTCAAGCCTGCACACCCAGTAGTGAAGGGGTTCATTGCTCCTCAGAGTGTCGATATCTGCTGTTAAGGCGAGGTAGTCTGCTACCTGTCGGTCGAGTCGTTCTCTAAGGCTGGATCCCGAAGGGCTGTGGCGATGAGTAGGACTGAAAAAGCTCCGCATGTCCTCCATCAACAACACATCTGTAAATCGTCCAGTCCTTGCCGCCGTGGTAGGAGGAGGATTACACTCACCTCTTCCCCTGTTAGATTCCCGTTGTGCTGTGACATTCCCCTTATAAGCTGTGTAAAGCATATTTTTAGTTTGGTTTTGAACTGCTGCATCCTTTCCGACTTTCGGTAATTTGGTAACATTTCTGCCACTTTCTGCTTATACCGGGGTCTAGTAGCGTGGCCACCCAGTACAGATCGTTCTCCTTTATCCTTTTTATACGTGGGTCCCTCAACAGACATGACAGCATGAAAGACCCCATTTGAACAAGGTTGGATGCAGAGCTACTCATTTCCCGTTCCTCGTCCTCACTGATGTCATTGACGGTCTGTTCTTCCCCCAGCCACGTACAACACCATGGGTCCCAGATAGGTGACAACAACGAGCACCCTGGGGTGCCTGCTGTGGTTGGTCTTCCTCCTCCTCAAAGCCACCACATTCCTCCTCTGACTCCTCTTCCTCATACTCCTCTTCCAGCGTTGCTGCAGGTCCGGCAAGCGATGATGACAAGGCTGTTTCTGGTGGTGATGGTGACCACAACTCTTCCTCTTCCTCTTCACGCTCATCTACAGCCTGATCCAGAACTCTTCGCAGGGCACGCTCCAGGAAGAAAACAAATGGGATGAGGTCGCTGATGGTGCCTTCGGTGCGACTGACTAGGTTTGTCACCTCCTCAAAAGGACGCATAAGCCTACAGGCATTGCGCATGAGTGTCCAGTAACGTGGCAAAGATTCCCAGCTCCGCAGAGGCTGTCCTAGCACCCCGGTCATACAAATACTCGTTGACGGCTTTTTCTTGTTGGAGCAGGCGGTCGAACATTAGGAGTGTTGAATTCCAACGTGTCGGGCTGTCGCATATCAAGCGCCTCACTGGCATGTTGTTTCGCCGCTGAATATCGGAAAAGTGCGCCATGGCCGTGTAGGAACGCCTGAAATGGCCACACACCTTCCTGGCCTGCTTGAGGACGTCCTGTAAGCCTGGGTACTTAGACACAAAACGTTGTACGATGAGATTCAACACATGTGCCATGCACGGCACATGTGACAACTTGCCCAAATTTAATGCCGACAACAGATTGCTTCCATTGTCACACACCACTTTGCCGATCTCCAGTTGGTGCGGGGTCAGCCACTGATCCACCTGTGCGTTCAGGGCGGACAGGAGTGCTGGTCCTGTGTGGCTCTCTGCTTTCAGGCAAGTCAACCCCAAGATAGCGTGACACTGTCGTATCCGGGATGTGGAATAGCCCCTGGGGAGCTGGGGGAATCAGTTGATGTGCAGCCAGACGCCGCAGCAGAAGAGGACTCAGCCGAGGAGGATATTGAAGAGGATGGAGTAGGAGTAGAGGAGGTGGCAGTAGGTCTGCCTGCAAGTCGTGGTGGTGTCACCAACTCCGCTGCGGAGCCACGCATTCCATGCTTGTCAGCCGTCAGCAGGTTGACCCAATGCGCAGTATACGTGATATACCTGCCCTGACCGTGCTTTGCAGACCAGGTATCAGTGGTCAGATGGACCCTTGCCCCAACACTGTATGCCAGAGATGCCATGACTTCCTTTTCAATGACATGGTAGAGGTTTGGGATTGCCTTTTTGAAAAAAATTTCGTCCGGGTACCTTCCACTGTGGTGTCCCAATAGCGACAAATTTTTTGAAGGCCTCAGACTCTACCAGCTGGTATGGTAAAAGCTGGCGGGCTAAGAGTTCCGTCAAGCCAGCTGTCAGTCGCCGGGCAAGGGGTGACTTTGTGACATTGGCTTCTTATGCTCAAACATGTCCTTGACAGACACCTGACTGTGGGCAGATGAGCAGGAACTGCTGAAGGTGAGAGATGGAGTGGCGGGTGGTTGAGAGGGGGCAGGGAGGACAGCAGTGGTTGACGTGGCTGAAGATGCTGGACCAGGAGGAGCATGGTGGCTTTGAGTTTGTGTGCTGCTTGTACGCATGTGTTGATCCCATAGGCGTTTGTGATGTGAGATCATGTGCCTTCGCAAAGCAGTTGTACCAAGGTGGGTGTTGGACTTCCCACGACTCAGTTTCTTTTGGCACAGGTTGCAAATGGCATTGCTTTTATCAGAGGCAGACACACAAAAAAATGCCACACTGCTGAGCTTTGCAATGACGGCATTCTAGTGGTGGCAACAGCATGCGTTGACTGGCGGGCTGTCTGGCTGACCCCAGGTGCCGATACATGCTGTCTGACTGTGCCACTAGCTCCTTGCGACGACCTCCCCCTGCTTCCAACTCGTCTCCTCATTCTCTCTGTCTCCCCTTCAGAACTTTCCCCCTCTTCTTCTCTTCGAGCAGGCACCCACGTGGCATCCGTGGACACATCGTCATCATCAACCGCTTCACTTGTATCTGACACCTCAGCAAAGGAAGCAGCAGCGGGTACAACATCATCATCATCATCATCACACTGTACGTCCATGTGTGTAATCCTGCCTGACTGAGACATATCCCCGTAATCTACATCATCTGGCAATAATGGTTGCGCATCACTAATTGCATCCAAATGATGTGTAAATAACTCCTCTGACGGATCAAGTGAAGCGGCTGTGGTGGCTGTGGTGGTAGTGGTGGTGGTGGCGACGGGCGGGTGCGTGGTAACTTGAGAGCAGGTGACCGAAGCTGAGCTGGAGGAGGATGGTGCGTCAAGGTTCTTAGCGGAAGCTGTTGAAGATTGGGTGTCCTGTCTAAGCCAGTCAACTACGTCCTCTGAATTTTTCGGGTTCAGGGTACGTGGCCTCTGAAAACTGGGCATTATTCCAGGGACAGTGGAAATCACAGCACCACGACCACGACGGCCCCTGCGGAGTCTGGCCTGCCTCTGCCTGTCATTTTTTTAGATAAGTGGTACCACGCGTGCTAGGTACTGTGCCTACCCGGTATCAGTGGTTGGCACTGGCAGTGGGAACACTACAGTCAGTGGAAGCAAGCCTGACACACACTGGCAGCAGGCAAGCAACTGAATTTAGACTACTATCTAAAAATTAAATGCCTTATTTATCGGCAAGCTACTGTGCCACCCGGTATCAGTGGTTGGCACTGGCAGTGGGCACACTACAGTCAGTGGAAGTGGGCCTGACACACACTGGCAGCAGGCAAGCAACTGAATTTAGACTACTGTCTAAAAATTAAATGCCTTATTTATCGGCAAGCTACTGTGCCACCCGGTATCAGTGGTTGGCACTGGCAGTGGGCACACTACAGTCAGTGGAAGTGGGCCTGACACACACTGGCAGCAGGCAAGCAACTGAATTTAGACTACTGTCTAAAAATTAAATGCCTTATTTATCGGCAAGCTACTGTGCCACCCGGTATCAGTGGTTGGCACTGGCAGTGGGCACACTACAGTCAGTGGAAGAGGGCCTGACACACACTGGCAGCAGGCAAGCAACTGAATTTAGACTACTGTCTAAAAATTAAATGCCTTATTTATCGGCAAGCTACTGTGCCACCCGGTATCAGTGGTTGGCACTGGCAGTGGGCACACTACAGTCAGTGGAAGTGGGCCTGACACACACTGGCAGCAGGCAAGCAACTGAATTTAGACTACTGTCTAAAAATTAAATGCCTTATTTATCGGCAAGCTACTGTGCCACCGGTATCAGTGGTTGGCACTGGCAGTGGGCACACTACAGTCAGTGGAAGAGGGCCTGACACACACTGGCAGCAGGCAAGCAACTGAATTTAGACTACTGTCTAAAAATTAAATGCCTTATTTATCGGCAAGCTACTGTGCCACCGGTATCAGTGGTTGGCACTGGCAGTGGGCACACTACAGTCAGTGGAAGAGGGCCTGACACACACTGGCAGCAGGCAAGCAACTGAATTTAGACTACTGTCTAAAAATTAAATGCCTTATTTATCGGCAAGCTACTGTGCCACCCGGTATCAGTGGTTGGCACTGGCAGTGGGCACACTACAGTCAGTGGAAGAGGGCCTGACACACACTGGCAGCAGGCAAGCAACTGAATTTAGACTACTGTCTAAAAATTAAATGCCTTATTTATCGGCAAGCTACTGTGCCACCCGGTATCAGTGGTTGGCACTGGCAGTGGGCACACTACAGTCAGTGGAAGGGGCCTGACACACACTGGCAGCAGGCAAGCAACTGAATTTAGACTACTGTCTAAAAATTAAATGCCTTATTTATCGGCAAGCTACTGTGCCACCCGGTATCAGTGGTTGGCACTGGCAGTGGGCACACTACAGTCAGTGGAAGAGGGCCTGACACACACTGGCAGCAGGCAAGCAACTGAATTTAGACTACTGTCTAAAAATTAAATGCCTTATTTATCGGCAAGCTACTGTGCCACCCGGTATCAGTGGTTGGCACTGGCAGTGGGCACACTACAGTCAGTGGAAGTGGGCCTGACACACACTGGCAGCAGGCAAGCAACTGAATTTAGACTACTGTCTAAAAATTAAATGCCTTATTTATCGGCGAAGCTACTGTGCCACCCGGTATCAGTGGTTGGCACTGGCAGTGGGCACACTACAGTCAGTGGAAGAGGGCCTGACACACACTGGCAGCAGGCAAGCAACTGAATTTAGACTACTGTCTAAAAATTAAATGCCTTATTTATCGGCAAGCTACTGTGCCACCCGGTATCAGTGGTTGGCACTGGCAGTGGGCACACTACAGTCAGTGGAAGTGGGCCTGACACACACTGGCAGGCAACTAACCTTAGATTAAAGTGTAAAAATTAAGTGCCTTTTTTTTAAGCAAAGTCCTGTGCCACACGGGATGACAGGGGTGGAGCACTGGCAGTGGGCACACTACAGTCAGTTGAAGTCGGCCTGACACACACTAGCAGCAGGCAAGCAGCTGAAATTACACTAAAGTGTAAAAATTAAATGCCTTTTTATGCAAAGTCCTGTGCCAGCCGGTATGAGTGGTGGACACTGGCAGTGGGCACACTACAGTCAGTGGAAGTCAGCCTGACACACACTGGCAGGCAACTAACCTTAGATTAAAGTGTAAAAATTAAGTGCCTTTTTTTAAGCAAAGTCCTGTGCCACACGGGATGACAGGGGTGGGCACTGGCAGTGGGCACACTACAGTCAGTTGAAGTCGGCCTGACACACACTAGCAGCAGGCAAGCAGCTGAAATTACACTAAAGTGTAAAAATTAAATGCCTTTTTTATGCAAAGTCCTGTGCCAGCCGGTATGAGTGGTGGACACTGGCAGTGGGCACACTACAGTCAGTGGAAGTCAGCCTGACACACACTAGCAGCAGGCAAGCAGCTGAAATTACACTAAAGTGTAAAAATTAAATGCCTTTTTATGCAAAGTCCTGTGCCAGCCGGTATGAGTGGTGGACACTGGCAGTGGGCACACTACAGTCAGTGGAAGTCAGCCTGACACACACTGGCAGGCAACTAACCTTAGATTAAAGTGTAAAAATTAAGTGCCTTTTTTTTAAGCAAAGTCCTGTGCCACACGGGATGACAGGGGTGGGCACTGGCAGTGGGCACACTACAGTCAGTTGAAGTCGGCCTGACACACACTAGCAGCAGGCAAGCAGCTGAAATTACACTAAAGTGTAAAAATTAAATGCCTTTTTATGCAAAGTCCTGTGCCAGCCGGTATGAGTGGTGGACACTGGCAGTGGGCACACTACAGTCAGTGGAAGTCAGCCTGACACACACTGGCAGGCAACTAACCTTAGATTAAAGTGTAAAAATTAAGTGCCTTTTTTTAAGCAAAGTCCTGTGCCACACGGGATGACAGGGGTGGGCACTGGCAGTGGGCACACTACAGTCAGTTGAAGTCGGCCTGACACACACTAGCAGCAGGCAAGCAGCTGAAATTACACTAAAGTGTAAAAATTAAATGCCTTTTTATGCAAAGTCCTGTGCCAGCCGGTATGAGTGGTGGACACTGGCAGTGGGCACACTACAGTCAGTGGAAGTCAGCCTGACACACACTGGCAGGCAACTAACCTTAGATTAAAGTGTAAAAATTAAGTGCCTTTTTTTTAAGCAAAGTCCTGTGCCACACGGGATGACAGGGGTGGGCACTGGCAGTGGGCACACTACAGTCAGTTGAAGTCGGCCTGACACACACTAGCAGCAGGCAAGCAGCTGAAATTACACTAAAGTGTAAAAATTAAATGCCTTTTTATGCAAAGTCCTGTGCCAGCCGGTATGAGTGGTGGACACTGGCAGTGGGCACACTACAGTCAGTGGAAGTCAGCCTGACACACACTGGCAGGCAACTAACCTTAGATTAAAGTGTAAAAATTAAGTGCCTTTTTTTAAGCAAAGTCCTGTGCCACACGGGATGACAGGGGTGGGCACTGGCAGTGGGCACACTACAGTCAGTTGAAGTCGGCCTGACACACACTAGCAGCAGGCAAGCAGCTGAAATTACACTAAAGTGTAAAAATTAAATGCCTTTTTATGCAAAGTCCTGTGCCAGCCGGTATGAGTGGTGGACACTGGCAGTGGGCACACTACAGTCAGTGGAAGTCAGCCTGACACACACTGGCAGGCAACTAACCTTAGATTAAAGTGTAAAAAATTAAATGCCTTTTTTGATGCAAAGTCCTGTACCACACGGGATGACAGGGGTGGGCACTGGCAGTGGGCACACTACAGTCAGTTGAAGTCGGCCTGACACACACTAGCAGCAGGCAAGCAGCTGAAATTACACTAAAGTGTAAAAATTAAATGCCTTTTTATGCAAAGTCCTGTGCCAGCCGGTATGAGTGGTGGACACTGGCAGTGGGCACACTACAGTCAGTGGAAGTCAGCCTGACACACACTGGCAGGCAACTAACCTTAGATTAAAGTGTAAAAATTAAATGCCTTTTTTTGATGCAAAGTCCTGTACCACACGGGATGACAGGGGTGGGCACTGGCAGTGGGCACACTACAGTCAGTGGAAGTCAGCCTGACACACACTGGCAGGCAACTAACCTTAGATTAAAGTGTAAAAATTAAATGCCTTTTTTTTGATGCAAAGTCCTCTGCCACACGGAATGACAGGGGTGGGCACTGGCAGTGGGCACACTACAGTCTGTGGGCCTGCAGCTCCTCACACACAGGCAGGCCAGGCGACTGCAATATGTATATAAAGGAAAAAAAAAAAGCAGACTAATGTTGCAGCCCTAAAAAGGGCTTTTTGGGGTGCTGTCAGGACGCTGTCCTTACAGCAGAGATCAGATGAGTCTTTCAGGACTGGAGTGGACACTGAATTCACTAGCCTAGCTATCAATTTCCCAATTAAATCAGCAGCTACTACACTCTCCTTCCTCTCACTAAGACTGCAGCTTCAGAATGAATCTAAAATGGATGCTGTGCAGGAGGTGGGAGGGTCTGGGAGGGAGGGTATGCTGCTGATTGGCTGGAATGTGTCTGCTGACTGTGAGGTACAGGGTCAAAGTTTGCTCAATGATGATGTATAGGGGGCGGACCGAACATCGCATATGTTCGCCCGGCAGAGGCGAACGCGAACAAGCTATGTTCGCCGGGAACTGTTCGCCGGCGGATAGTTCGGGCCATCTCTACATCGCAGGCACCGCCACTATATGGACTTTGGGTATTTACCTACAATGGTGCTGTCACCCCATGTATTTTTGCTTCGATGATTGCTTCATTGTGATACGCAAGCCCCTTCACCACAACAAGGTAACGATCACGAAGGGGAATTGACACTTGTATGTGCCTTTTTTTTTTTGGTTTGTTTTTGCAGCCACAGTGCTGCACCATAGGACAGAAAAATTAGGCATGTACACATGCCTGAAAAATAATGGCACTGTTGCAGCCGCTATTGTAAAAGCGACCGGAAAAATTTATGTTTTCCAGGCAGAAAAGTGACTAAAACATTGCGGCTTGAACCCTAGTTGGTGGTGGAGAATTCACGAAAGTCATCCGGTATGCAGACATTAAATACAGCAGCGTGGGGACCATTTTGAGGCCAAGGCATGTAATCAGGCCTTTTGTTAGTCAAACGTATCCCCCACTGTCAGTCCCTTCGGGATCCATGCCTCATTCATCTTTATGAAGGTGAGGTAATCAACACTTTTTTGACCGAGGCGACTTCCAGGCCAGAAGTTCTATCGCGAACTGGGATAGCTCAGGCCACAGGTCAAGCCTGCACACCCAGTAGTGAAGGGGTTCATTGCTCCTCAGAGTGTCGATATCTGCTGTTAAGGCGGAGTAGTCTGCTACCTGTCGGTCGAGTCGTTCTCTAAGGCTGGATCCCGAGAGGGCTGTGGTGATGAGTAGGACTGAAAAAGCTCCGCATGTCCTCCATCAACAACACATCTGTAAATCGTCCAGTCCTTGCCGCCGTGGTAGGAGGAGGATTACACTCACCTCTTCCCCTGTTAGATTCCCGTTGTGCTGTGACATCCCCCTTATAAGCTGTGTAAAGCATATTTTTTAGTTTGGTTTTGAACTGCTGCATCCTTTCCGACTTTCGGTAATTTGGTAACATTTCTGCCACTTTCTGCTTATACCGGGGTCTAGTAGCGTGGCCACCCAGTAGAGATCGTTCTCCTTTATCCTTTTTATACGTGGGTCCCTCAACAGACATGACAGCATGAAAGACCCCATTTGAACAAGGTTGGATGCAGAGCTACTCATTTCCCGTTCCTCGTCCTCACTGATGTCATTGACGGTCTGTTCTTCCCCCAGCCACGTACAACACCATGGGTCCCAGATAGGTGACAACAACGAGCACCCTGGGGTGCCTGCTGTGGTTGGTCTTCCTCCTCCTCAAAGCCGCCACATTCCTCCTCTGACTCCTCTTCCTCATACTCCTCTTCCAGCGTTGCTGCAGGTCCGACAAGCGATGATGACAAGGCTGTTTCTGGTGGTGATGGTGACCACAACTCTTCCTCTTCCTCTTCACGCTCATCTACAGCCTGATCCAGAACTCTTCGCAGGGCACGCTCCAGGAAGAAAACAAATGGGATGAGGTCGCTGATGGTGCCTTCGGTGCGACTGACTAGGTTTGTCACCTCCTCAAAAGGACGCATGAGCCTACAGGCATTGCGCATGAGTGTCCAGTAACGTGGCAAAAGATTCCCAGCTCCGCAGAGGCTGTCCTAGCACCCGGTCATACAAATACTCGTTGACGGCTTTTTCTTGTTGGAGCAGGCGGTCGAACATTAGGAGTGTTGAATTCCAGCGTGTCGGGCTGTCGCATATCAAGCGCCTCACTGGCATGTTGTTTCGCCGCTGAATATCGGAAAAGTGCGCCATGGCCGTGTAGGAACGCCTGAAATGGCCACACACCTTCCTGGCCTGCTTGAGGACGTCCTGTAAGCCTGGGTACTTAGACACAAAACGTTGTACGATGAGATTCAACACATGTGCCATGCACGGCACATGTGACAACTTGCCCAAATTTAATGCCGACAACAGATTGCTTCCATTGTCACACACCACTTTGCCGATCTCCAGTTGGTGCGGGGTCAGCCACTGATCCACCTGTGCGTTCAGGGCGGACAGGAGTGCTGGTCCTGTGTGGCTCTCTGCTTTCAGGCAAGTCAACCCCAAGATAGCGTGACACTGTCGTATCCGGGATGTGGAATAGCCCCTGGGGAGCTGGGGGAATCAGTTGATGTGCAGCCAGACGCCGCAGCAGAAGAGGACTCAGCCGAGGAGGATATTGAAGAGGATGGAGTAGGAGTAGAGGAGGTGGCAGTAGGTCTGCCTGCAAGTCGTGGTGGTGTCACCAACTCCGCTGCGGAGCCACGCATTCCATGCTTGTCAGCCGTCAGCAGGTTGACCCAATGCGCAGTATACGTGATATACCTGCCCTGACCGTGCTTTGCAGACCAGGTATCAGTGGTCAGATGGACCCTTGCCCCAACACTGTATGCCAGAGATGCCATGACTTCCTTTTCAATGACATGGTAGAGGTTTGGGATTGCCTTTTTGAAAAAAATTTCGTCCGGGTACCTTCCACTGTGGTGTCCCAATAGCGACAAATTTTTGAAGGCCTCAGACTCTACCAGCTGGTATGGTAAAAGCTGGCGGGCTAAGAGTTCCGTCAAGCCAGCTGTCAGTCGCCGGGCAAGGGGTGACTTTGTGACATTGGCTTCTTATGCTCAAACATGTCCTTGACAGACACCTGACTGTGGGCAGATGAGCAGGAACTGCTGAAGGTGAGAGATGGAGTGGCGGGTGGTTGAGAGGGGGCAGGGAGGACAGCAGTGGTTGACGTGGCTGAAGATGCTGGACCAGGAGGAGCATGGTGGCTTTGAGTTTGTGTGCTGCTTGTACTCATGTGTTGATCCCATAGGCGTTTGTGATGTGAGATCATGTGCCTTCGCAAAGCAGTTGTACCAAGGTGGGTGTTGGACTTCCCACGACTCAGTTTCTTTTGGCACAGGTTGCAAATGGCATTGCTTTTATCAGAGGCAGACACACAAAAAAATGCCACACTGCTGAGCTTTGCAATGACGGCATTCTAGTGGTGGCAACAGCATGCGTTGACTGGCGTGCTGTCTGGCTGACCCCAGGTGCCGATACATGCTGTCTGACTGTGCCACTAACTCCTTGCGACGACCTCCCCTGCTTCCAACTCGTCTCCTCATTCTCTCTGTCTCCCCTTCAGAACTTTCCCCCTCTTCTTCTCTTCGAGCAGGCACCCACGTGGCATCCGTGGACACATCGTCATCATCAACCGCTTCACTTGTATCTGACACCTCAGCAAAGGAAGCAGCAGCGGGTACAACATCATCATCATCATCACACTGTACGTCCATGTGTGTAATCCTGCCTGACTGAGACATATCCCCGTAATCTACATCATCTGGCAATAATGGTTGCGCATCACTAATTGCATCCAACTGATGTGTAAATAACTCCTCTGACGGATCAAGTGAAGCGGCTGTGGTGGCTGTGGTGGTAGTGGTGGTGGTGGCGACGGGCGGGTGCGTGGTAACTTGAGAGCAGGTGACCGAGCTGAGCTGGAGGAGGATGGTGCGTCAAGGTTCTTAGCGGAAGCTGTTGAAGATTGGGTGTCCTGTCTAAGCCAGTCAACTACGTCCTCTGAATTTTTCGGGTTCAGGGTACGTGGCCTCTGAAAACTGGGCATTATTCCAGGGACAGTGGAAATCACAGCACCACGACCACGACGGCCCCTGCGGGGTGGCCTGCCTCTGCCTGTCATTTTTTTAGATAAGTGGTACTACGCGTGCTAGGTACTGTGCCACCCGGTATCAGTGGTTGGCACTGGCAGTGGGCACACTACAGTCAGTGGAAGCGGGCCTGACACACACTGGCAGCAGGCAAGCAACTGAATTTAGACTACTGTCTAAAAATTAAATGCCTTATTTATCGGCAAGCTACTGTGCCACCCGGTATCAGTGGCTGGCACTGGCAGTGGGCACACTACAGTCAGTGGAAGAGGGCCTGACACACACTGGCAGCAGGCAAGCAACTGAATTTAGACTACTGTCTAAAAATTAAATGCCTTATTTATCGGCAAGCTACTGTGCCACCCGGTATCAGTGGTTGGCACTGGCAGTGGGCACACTACAGTCAGTGGAAGAGGGCCTGACACACACTGGCAGCAGGCAAGCAACTGAATTTAGACTACTGTCTAAAAATTAAATGCCTTATTTATCGGGCAAGCTACTGTGCCACCCGGTATGAGTGGTTGGCACTGGCAGTGGGCACACTACAGTCAGTGGAAGAGGGCCTGACACACACTGGCAGCAGGCAAGCAACTGAATTTAGACTACTGTCTAAAAATTAAATGCCTTATTTATCGGCAAGCTACTGTGCCACCCGGTATCAGTGGTTGGCACTGGCAGTGGGCACACTACAGTCAGTGGAAGCGGGCCTGACACACACTGGCAGCAGGCAAGCAACTGAATTTAGACTACTGTCTAAAAATTAAATGCCTTATTTATCGGCAAGCTACTGTGCCACCCGGTATCAGTGGCTGGCACTGGCAGTGGGCACACTACAGTCAGTGGAAGAGGGCCTGACACACACTGGCAGCAGGCAAGCAACTGAATTTAGACTACTGTCTAAAAATTAAATGCCTTATTTATCGGCAAGCTACTGTGCCACCCGGTATCAGTGGCTGGCACTGGCAGTGGGCACACTACAGTCAGTGGAAGCGGGCCTGACACACACTGGCAGCAGGCAAGCAACTGAATTTAGACTACTGTCTAAAAATGAAATGCCTTATTTATCGGCAAGCTACTGTGCCACCCGGTATCAGTGGTTGGCACTGGCAGTGGGCACACTACAGTCAGTGGAAGAGGGCCTGACACACACTGGCAGCAGGCAAGCAACTGAATTTAGACTACTGTCTAAAAATGAAATGCCTTATTTATCGGCAAGCTACTGTGCCACCCGGTATCAGTGGCTGGCACTGGCAGTGGGCACACTACAGTCAGTGGAAGAGGGCCTGACACACACTGGCAGCAGGCAAGCAACTGAATTTAGACTACTGTCTAAAAATGAAATGCCTTATTTATCGGCAAGCTACTGTGCCACCCGGTATCAGTGTTTGGCACTGGCAGTGGGCACACTACAGTCAGTGGAAGAGGGCCTGACACACACTGGCAGCAGGCAAGCAACTGAATTTAGACTACTGTCTAAAAATGAAATGCCTTATTTATCGGCAAGCTACTGTGCCACCCGGTATCAGTGGTTGGCACTGGCAGTGGGCACACTACAGTCAGTGGAAGTCAGCCTGACACACACTAGCAGCAGGCAAGCAGCTGAAATTACACTAAAGTGTAAAAATTAAATGCCTTTTTTATGCAAAGTCCTGTGCCAGCCGGTATGAGTGGTGGGCACTGGCAGTGGGCACACTACAGTCAGTGGAAGTCAGCCTGACACACACTGGCAGGCAACTAACCTTAGATTAAAGTGTGAAAATTAAGTGCCTTTTTTTGATGCAAAGTCCTGTGCCACACGGGATGACAGGGGTGGGCACTGGCAGTGGGCACACTACAGTCAGTTGAAGTCGGCCTGACACACACTAGCAGCAGGCAAGCAGCTGAAATTACACTAAAGTGTAAAAATTAAATGCCTTTTTTATGCAAAGTCCTGTGCCAGCCGGTATGAGTGGTGGGCACTGGCAGTGGGCACACTACAGTCAGTGAAAGTCAACCTGACACACACTGGTAGGCAACTAACCTTAGATTAAAGTGTAAAAATTAAATGCCTTTGTTTGATGCAAAGTCCTGTGCCACACGGAATGACAGAGGTGGGCACTAACAGTGGGCACACTACAGTCTGTGGGCCTGCAGCTCCTCACACACAGGCAGTCCAGGCAACTGCAATATGTATATAAAGGGGAAAAAAAAGCAGACTAATGTTACAGCCCCAAAAAGGTCTTTTTGGGGTGCTGTCAGGACGCTGTCCTTACAGCAGAGATCAGATGAGTCTTTCAGGACTGGAGTGGACACTGAATTCTCTAGCCTAGCTATCGATTTCCCAATTAATTCAGCAGCAACTACACTCTCCCTCCTCTCACTAAGACTGCAGCTTCAGAATGAATCTAAAATGGATGCTGTGCAGGAGGTGGGAGGGTCTGGGAGGGAGGGTATGCTGCTGATTGGCTGGAATGTGTCTGCTGACTGTGAGGTACAGGGTCAAAGTTTGCTCAATGATGATGTATAGGGGGCGGACCGAACATCGCATATGTTCGCCCGGCAGAGGCGAACGCGAACAAGCTATGTTCGCCGGGAACTGTTCGCCGGCGGATAGTTCGGGCCATCTCTAGCGATCAGTAATGGGCACTACTGATCGGCACTCAGTGGTTACAAAATGCACGTACGCAGATGGTGCGTTCGTACAAAATTCTAAACTGACACTAACTGAAATATATATAAATAACTACTGCTAACTGCAAGTATTTTTTCACAAAAAAATGCAAATAAAAAACCTCAAAACTGTGCTTTTGCAAATGATCACCCTACTGATTGGTGCTCTGCAGCATGCACACAGATCATGCATGCATGCAAAAACTGTAGGATAAAAATTAACTACAGTGCTCTGCAAAATGCACGCACTCAGATGGTTCGTTAGTGCAAAAATCTAGGTCCGTTAGCACATCCAAAGTGCAGGTGCACATTGCTATGGCTAAATACACAAAAACATAAACAATGCAACAGCACTCTGCAGTTCTTTTGTACAAAAAAACCTCTAAAAAATGCAGATGTAAATGAATGCACTACTGATCAGTGCTCTGCAGCATGCACTCACACAGATCGTGCGTGTGTGCGTGCAAAAACTGTAGTATGAAAATTTATTACAGTGTTAAAAAAAGTGAACACTGGCTACAAAATATATATATACAGTTGTGTTCAAAATTATTCAACCCCCACTGAAATTGAGTGTTTTGGCCAGTTTGACATTGATTTTGATAATTTCAGTCATCTTATTTACAATTAAATCAAAGAGGCACTTGTAAGTCAGACAAATATAATATAACATTTATAATGAAATAACCATAAATGTCTTTTCTGTGCTCACATCATTATCAGTTTTATTCAACCCCCAAGTGACATTCAATCTTAGTACTTAGTACAACATCCTTTTCCAGTTATAACAGCTTTTAAACGTGAAGCATAGCTTGACACAAGTGTCTTGCAGCGATCTACGGGTATCTTCGCCCATTCTTCATGGGGCAAAAGCCTCCAGTTCAGTCACATTCTTAGGCTTGCGTGCTGCAACTGCTTTCTTTAAGTCCCACCAGAGGTTCTCAATCGGATTTAAGTCTGGTGACTGCGATGGCAACTTCAAAATGTTCCAGCCAATAATCTGCAACCATGGTCTAGTGGACTTGGAGGTATGATTGGGATAATTGTCCTGTTGAAAGGTCCAACGTCTCCCAAGCTTTAGGTTTGTGACGGACTGCATCACATTTTCATCCAATATCTCCTGGTACTGAAGAGAATTCATGGTACCTTGCACACGCTGAAGCTTCCCTGTACCTGTAGAAGTAAAACAGCCCCAAAGCATGATTGACCCCCCTGCCATGCTTCACTGTAGGCAAGGTGTTCTTTTCTTCATAAGCCTTGTTCTTCCTCCTCCAAACATAGCGTTGATCCATGGGCCCAAACAGTTCTAATTTTGTTTCATCAGTCCCCAGAACACTATCCCAAAACTTTTGTGGTTTGTCCACATGACTTTTGGCATACTGCAGTCGACTCTTCTTATTCTTTGGAGACAGCAAGGGGTGCGCCTGGGAGTTCTGGCATGGAGGCCTTCATTACGCAGTGTGCGCCATATTGTCTGAGCTGAAACTTCAGTACCCGCATCTGACAAATCTTTTTTCAGTTCCTCAGCAGTCACACGGGGACTTTTCTCCACTTTGCGCTTCAGGTAGCGCACAGCAGTCGAGGTCAGCATCTTCTTTCTGCCACGACCAGGTAGCGTTTCAACAGTGCCCTTTGCCTTGAATTTGCGAATGATGCTTCCTATGGTATCTCTTGGTATGTTTAACATTTTTGCAATCTTCTTATAGCCATTGCCCTTCCTGTGAAGAGAAATCACCTCTTCTCTTGTCTTCCTGGACCATTCTCTTGACTTCACCATGTTTGTAAACACACCAGTAAATGTCTAGAAGGAGCTGAGTATAACAGTCATTTTAACCACTTGCCGCCACGCTAACACCGATGGGCGTCAGCGCGGCGGCTCTCTCAGGTCTCAATCACGCCTATCGGCGTCATCTCGTGAGACCCGAGATTTTGCATGAACGCGCGCGCGGGACAACTGAAACTACAGCCTCCCAGCGCTGATCATGCGCTGGCAGGCTGTAGATGTGGAAAAAAACGCATTTAAAACGCATATCAGACGCTGTTTTGTAAAAAGCGTCTGATATGCCTGCTGTCTGTTCGTCTGGTGGTCCCTTTGTCTGGGACCACCAGAGGAAACATAGGTAAAGTGCACCAATCACTACACCCCCCCCCCCCCACTGATTAACCCCTGATCACCCATGTCACCCCCCGATCACCCCCTGTCACCCCCCCTGTCACTAATCACCCCCCTGTAAGGCTCATTCAGACGTCCGTATGTGTTTTGCGGATCCATGGATCTGCGGATCCGCAAAATACGGACACCGGCAATGTGCTTTCCGCATTTTGCAGATCCGCACATTGCCAGAACTATATAGAAAATGCTTTTTCTTGTCCGCAACTGCGGACAAGAATAGGACATGTTCTATATTTTTGCGGAACAGAAGTGCAGACCCGGAAGCGCGGATCCGTAATTCCGGATCCGAGCAGGACAAAGTCTGTCCCCATAGAAATGAATGAATACGCAATTCCGTTCCGCAAACAGAATTGCGGACGTGTGAATGTGGAATAAGGGTCCCTTATCACCGCCAGTTAGCTAGCTACTTGTTAGGTAGTTAGCGCCCAGCCCACCGCACCACAGTCACTGATTTTGGCAGAGATTTTTTCATCCACATTGATCAATGCGAATGAAAAAATCTGTGCCGTTCATTTTTTTTTTTTTTCAGCCCAGAGGCTGAACGGAAAAAAAAATCTCATTACCCGTATGCTCAATATAAGGAGAATCGCAGAAACTCCTAATGCTGGCCATACTTGTAATGATTGCGGAGACCCTCAAATGCCAGGGCAGTACAAACACCTCACATTTGAACCCATTTTAGAAAGAAGACACCCCAAGTTATTCCGTGAGGGGTATGGTGAGTTCATGTAAAATTTTATTTTTTGTCACAAGTCAGTGGAATATGAGACTTTGTAAAAAAAAAAAGAAAAAATATATGAATTTCCGCTAACTTGTGCCAAAATTTTTTTTTTTGTGCGAACTCGCCATGCCCCTCACGGAATACCTTGGGGTGTCTTATTTCCAAAATGGGGTCACTTGTGGGGTATTTATACTGCTCTGGCATTTTAGGGGTCCTAAAGCGTGAGAATCCAAATACGTAAAAATGCCCTGTGAAATCCTAAAGGTACTCATGGGAATTAGGGCCCCTTTGCGCATCTTGGCTGCAAAAAAGTGTCACACATGTGGTATCGCCGTACTCAGGAGAAGTAGGGCAATGTGTTTTGTGGTGTATTTTCATATATGCCCATACTTTGCGTGAGAAATATCGCTGTAAACGACAACTTTTTAAATTTATTTATACAAAGTTGTCAATTTACAGAGATATTTCTCTCACCCAACATGAGTATATGTAAAAATACACCACAATAAACATTGCCCTACTTCTCCTAAGTACAGCGATACCACATGAGTGACACTTTTTTGCAGCCTGAGTGCGCAAAGGGGCCTAAATTCCAACGAGTACCTTTAGCTTTTACATGGCTGCTCACAATTGAGCCCCGCCCAAAATGCCAGAACAGTACAAACACCCCACAAATGACCCATTTTGGAAAGAAGACACCCCAAGGTATTCGCTGAGTGGCATAGTGAGTCCATGAAAAATTGAACTTTTTGTCAAAAGTTAGCGGAAAGGGAGACTTTGTGAGAAAAAAACAATAAAAAATCAATTTCCGCTAACTTGTGCCAAAAAAAAAATCTTCTGTGAACTCGCCATGCCCCTCACGGAATACCTTGGGGTGTCTTCTTTCCAAAATGGGGTCACATGTGGGGTATTTATACTGCCCTGGCATTTTAGGGGCCCTAAAGCGTGAGAAGAAAAATGCGTAAAAATGCCCTCCTAAAAGGTACTCATTAGAATTTGGGCCCCTTTGCGCATCTTGGCTGCAAAAAAGTGTCACACATGTGGTATCGCCGTATTAAGGAGAAGTAGGGCAATGAGTTTTGGGGTGTATTTTTACATATACCCATGCTGGGTGAGAGAAATATCTCTGTAAATTGACAACTTTGTATAATTTTTTTTTAAAAGTTGTCATTTACAGAGATATTTCTCACACACAGTATAGGTATATGTAAAAATACACCCCAAAGCACATTGCCCTACTTCTCCTGAGGACGGCGATACCACATGTGTGACACTTTTTTGCAGCCAAGATGCGCAAAGGGGCCCTAAAACCAATGAGTACCTTTAGGATTTCACAGGGCATTTTTACGCATTTGGATTCTCATGCTTTAGGGCCCCTAAAATGCCAGGGCAGTATAAATACCCCACATGTGACACCATTTTGGAAAGAAGACACCCCAAGGTATTCCGTGAGGGGCATGTCGAGTTCACAGAATTTTTTTTTTTTTTGGCACAAGTTAGCGGAAATTGATATTTTTATTTTTTATTTTTTACAAAGTCTCATATTCCACTAACTTGTGACAAAAAATAAAATTTTACATGAACTCACCATACCCCTCATGGAATACCTTGGGGTGTCTTCTTTCTTAAATGGGGTCACTTGTGGGGTATTTATACTGTCCTGGCATTTTAGGGGTCTCTAAAGCCTGAGAAGAAGTCTGGAATCCAAATGCGTAAAAATGCCCTGTGAAATCCTAAAGGTACTCATTGGAATTAGGGCCCCTTTGCGCACCCAGGCTGCAAAAATGTGTCCCACATGTGGTATCGCCGTACTCAGGAGAAGTAGGGCAATGTGTTTTGGGGTGTATTTTTATATATACCCATACCTTGTGTGAGAAATATCTCTGTAAACGACAACTTTTTAATTTTTTTTATACGAAGTTGACAATTTACAGAGATATTTCTCTCAGCCAGCATGGGTATATGTGAAAATACACCCCAAAACACATTGCTCTACTTCTCCTGAGTACGGCGATACCAAGTGTGTGACACTTTTTTGCAGCCTGGGTGCGCAAAGGGGCCCAAATTCCAATGAGTACCTTTAGGTTTTACATGGCTGCTCACAATTTAGCCCCGCTCAAAATGCCAGAACAGTAAACACACCCCACAAATGACCCCATTTAAGAAAGTAGACACCCCATGGTATTCACTGAGGGGAATAGTGAGTCCGTCTGAGATTTTATTTTATTTTTTGCCAGAAGTTAGCAGAAATTGAAACTTTATTATTATTTTTTTTTCCTCAGAAAGTGTCATTTTCCGCTAACTTGTGAATAAAAATGAAATGATACATGAACTCACCATGCCCCTCCGCGAATACTTTGGGGTGTCTTCTATCTAAAATGGTGTGATTTGTGGGGTATTTATACTATCCTGACATTCTAGCACGTGAAGAAACATGACAGGTGCTCAGAAAGTCAGAGCTGCTTCAAAATGCGGAAATTCACTTTTTTGCACCATAGTTTGTAAACGCTATAACTTTTACCCAAACCAATAAATATACACTTATTGGATTTTTTTTTATGAAAGACATGTAGAACAATACATTTTGTGAAAAATTCATATAGAAATGTAGTTTAAAAAAAAATAATTACAACAGAAAGTGAAAAATGTCATTATTTTGCAAAAATTTCGTTACATTTTTATAAATTGAAAAAAAAGTAAAAATGTCAGCAACAATGAAATACCACCAAATGAAAGCTCTATTAGTGAGAAGAAAAGGAGGTAAAATTCATTTGGGTGGTAAGTTGTATGACTGAGCAATAAACGGTGAAATTAGTGTATGTGGATTTGTAAAAAAGGGCCTGGTCACTAGGGGGGTATAAACCTGTGGTCTTCAAGTGGTTAAATCTGCCTAATTGGTGCTTATTATGCTTATTTGCTGCTCCTTGACATCCACAGGTGTTTTCAATACCTGATCGAAAACACTTGAATGAACCTCTGTTCTTAAGAGTGGTCGTCTTTAAGGGGTTGAATAATTGTGTCAATGAAGAAATCACAAAAAAAACATTTAATACTGTACCACAAAAACAATTGATGTCATTTTAGTTGCATTTGGTTCTTTAAAAAGTCCTTGTAAGATTTCCTTCTGAACACAATTACAAATGTACACTAAATTCCCTAAAACCCTTTACAGCATTGGGGGTTGAATAATTTTGAACACAACTGTATGTGGAATCAGCAGATTGTGTAAATAGTGCTCTTTCACTCTATAGTAGAATCTTTGGCCATTGCATGGTTAAGTACATTATTCCTAATGCTAACATTGACCCGTAAGGCTGAATTCACACTTCACTTATTTGGTCAGTTTTTGACCCATAACCGACCAAATAAGTAAAGTGTAAATCTAAGAGTGACACCTGTGACCTGTCTGTCATACTGATGCACAATAACTGTTTCACTACCACAACAGACTAGCTATGCATGTTTCTGCACTGCACAGTGATGTACACGAGATATACTCTCCCTGCAGGTCGGGAAATAGCTGATTTATAACACGCATCATGACTAATTAATTCAGAACTAATCACATTTTTGGTAAAAATTTGGCAAATCATCCAAACAGAATTTTTGAAAACTTTGCTCATCTCTACTCATTTTTGCTCAAGCATGTGAAGTTGTGTCCAAATTGCATTTTTGTCCTACATTTAACATATAGACATGACGTACATGTTAAATGGCTGCATCAGATAGATGTCGTACAGTTCCATCAGTTGAAGATGTTAGAGAAATGGACTGTTATCAGGCACTGCTGGTAATAAAGAGTCTGGATAAGAGGTCTTTTTTATTTTTTTTTAAAGGAGAGAACTACAATCCCCACCATGTTCAAACTGTTATCATTGAGCATCAGTTGAAATTACATACAGAGGGATATGAGGACAGACCTACAAACCCCAGCATTACCAGACTGTTATTATGGGGCATCAATGCACATTATAGAGACCGGGGTATAAGAGGACAGAACTACAACTCCTAACATTTTAAGGATGTTATTATGGGTTATCAGAAGACATTGCAGGTAGTGAGTATAAAGTGGGAACCTTAACTCCAAGTATTTGACCACTTATAGGGAGAAACACTAACCTCTTACACACACACAGCACAGGAGCTCCATCTGAATTAATGTGGGTTTTCACAGCCTGATGTTTGGGCTGTTTATCTGGAACAAAAGTTCGTATGAACGCTGTTCTAAATAATCCGACTGTGCAAAAGTGCTGAAGATCACCCGATAAATGAGCGAAACATTCCTTCATCAGGTGAAATAATTGTTTCTGTGCAGCAAATTGTGCTGTGTGAACAGTATTATGCTGTTCAGAAACAATTTGTATGAGGATGAGTGATTATAGTAGTAGAGATGAGCGAACCACTTGAGATTCGGTTCAGTTCAGGTTCATCGAACCAAAGTTGCTCCAATTGCCCTGAAAATTGGTATATAACACCCTCTAGTTTCCTAGGACTTGCTCATAACAAGAAAACTTGTTATCTCTTTTCATCTATTTTTTATGATTTTTTTCTTTTTCCCTCCGCCTCCCCCTCCTCAAGCTCTTGAACACAATGACAGCAATAGTAAGTGGATGTGGAACGGTTACAGATATAGTGGCATGCGGCCGCAATAGTAGCAGCAGCAGAAGCAGTATAACATGGGACATAAAAGGCAGTAGGTCAGCTGTCAATGGGTAGTAGTAGTAATGCTAGTAGTAAAAGTAGTAGTGGTGGTAATGTTAGTAGTGGCAGATGCTTTTTTTTAATAGTGGTGGCAGTAAGAGAATTAGCAGCGAGGAACAGTAGCAGCTGAGGCAGCAGTGGCTTCAGTAGTTGCCATATGGTACATGTTGGCAGGCAGGCAGCAGCATGAATAAAGCAGAGGCAGCATAACAGAGATTGATGGCCAGCAGGCCACAGCAGTAGCATGAAGGTGGCCGTGGAATGATGGAGGCAGCAGCAGCCGTACAGGACATGATAGTCAGTAGGTCACAGCAGTGGCATGATCATGGTTTTGGCACAATGACGGCAGGCTGGCAGGCAGACAGGTAGCAATAGTGGCACCACCAGGAAGGCCAGATCTATTCATTGGCCTCAGCTGGAGGAGTGTGAAAATCCTCCCGAATCCAGGCTTGTTTTATTTTGATGAAATTGATGTTTTGGACACTGGTGGAGGACAACTTGGTCAATTTTGGTGTCACTACGCCTTCTGTGGTGCTGAAAACCCTCTCCGAGATGACACTGGAAGCTGGGCAAGAAAGAAGACAGAGAGCTTGCTTTGCCAGTTTAGTTCTAGTCTTTCCTACACAGGGGAAGGGTGTGCAGGGGCATGTTTCTGCAGGACGTGCCCACGCCAGCCAGAGCACTTAAACTCTGCTGGCCATGGAGCCAGAAGCCTAAGGGCCTCAGGAGCAAGGAGTAAACTTCCTTGGCTGAAGATAAGTCCAACTAAAGTGTGAAGTGCAGCATAAAGAAGAAGCCAAGTTACTAAGTCAGCTTGTCAGTACAGCAGAGTGAGAGAAGGATAGAGCAGAGTTGAGTTTGCCTGCCAGTTTAATGCTAAAGCCTGCTGGAACCAAGACAAAGTCTGTAACTGCTGGAAGAAACGTTTATTCAAAGTAAAGCTGCTGTTGAACTTTGTCTCAAGGTCTCGACTCAAGTTCTTTCCAATCCCTCAGTTATTCCCCCTTTTCATTACTTCAGAGCCAAAGTCTGGGGTCCAGCAGTATCAAGGTAGGAGCACCGTGACACATAAAGAGACAATTAGGCCGCACTACACCATTCCGACACCTGGGGGGGGGGCGCGATATAGGAGGGCCCTGGGGGGGAGACACCCGTTGCACATCATGTTGAGGAGACTGAAGTGTCTCCTCAACATGCTGCTTGTAGTAGCAGGAGGGGGTGACTCTGCGGGGGTGGACAGGGATCTTCCTTTCAGACATGCTGGCAGCAGTTGTCTGCTTGCCGTATGCTTTGGCTAGTTGCGTACACAGTGTTTCCTTTTAATAACGTATTTTGGCCTCTCTTTCAGAGGGAGGAAAACATTCCCCCATTTTGCTTAGCAAGGGTCTAAAAGCATGGCTATCCAGTAATCGACTGCTTGATGTCAACAAATATGTCCCTGCACAAGTAAGCGAGCATACCGGTTGCCATTCTGATCAGTGTGCCCAAGGAGACAGTTCTTTCTGTCTCTGTGCCCCACTGAGACGAGAGTGTTCCGTCGTTATTATCGTCCTCTTGCTCCTCTATCGCCGACTCCCTCCTCTTGCAGTGGCATCTCCTCATCCTCCTCCTCCATAGGATTTTCTCTTTGTGCGTCCATAACAGACAGCAAGATGCATTAGCTGTGCTTTTTTTGCTATTGTCCCCTGCCACATGAGCATCAGCATCCGTTCTAAGATAAATATGAGGGAGATTGTCTACTGACAAATTTTGCGACCTCTTCAAAAGGTTTCAGCACATGACAGGTGTCTCAAATGAGCTACAACTGCCTAACCTCAAAACAACACGATGTTGTGGACAAGAGAGCATACATGGATGAAGAGGCGGCAGAGGAGGTGGGTAAGTGCCTGGTGTGGGAGCTAGGTTGATAGAATTGCAGAGGGGGAGTCAAAAAGACCTGGCCTTGTTGCTGAGGTATTGTCTCGTCCCAAGGGGCACAGAGGATGGGGGGTGCACCCACTCAGCAGTTTTTTTTTTTTTTACTGCCAGTCAGTTTGTTTGCATAGAGAATTTGGGAGCCGTCCGCTCCCTGCTTGACTATTCTGATAATCTCTGGCGCTTCCCACTTAGGCCGCACATCGCGCTGCCACACATCGCGATGTGTGAGAGTAGCACTGAAACCCTGGGAATCAGCCTCCTGGACAGACAACAGCACTAATGTGTGTGATAGTGTGTTGTCAGGGAAGCAGGTAAGTATTTTTGTTTTCTTTTTCTTTCATGTAGCTGGAGAGGGCACTGGGGCCCAAGAGGAGCCACAAGGAGGACATAACTCTGTAAGGGGTCACAAAGTGGGCATAACTACACTAAGGGGGCACATTTCTGGCCATAACTACAGTGAGGCGGCATATATATGGCCATAACTACAGTAAGGGGTACAAACCGGGCATACCTACTGTGAGGGGCACAAAGATGGGCATACATAATGTGATGGGGCACAGAATTGGGCATATCTACTGTGAAGGGCACAAAGGTGGGCATAATTACTGTGAGGAGTGCAAAGGTGGGCATAAGTACTGTGAGGCAGCACAAAGGTGGGAATAATTACTGTGAGGAGCGCAAAGGTGGGCATAATTACAGTGAGGGGCCACAAGGAGGACTTAACTATTGTGAAGGGACACAAAAGTGGGAATAACTATTGTTAGGAAGCACAAAGGTGGGCATAACTAATGTGAATGGGGCACAAGGTGAGCAAAACTACTGTGAATGGGCACAAAGATGAGCATAACTACAGTGAGGGGCCACAAGGAGGACATAACTATTGTGAATGGGCTACAATGTGGGCATAACTACTGTGAGGGGGGCACATTGTAGCCATTTATGCTGTAAAGGAGGCACAATGTGGGCCTAATTACTGTGAGGGGGCACGATGTGTGCATTAGTACTTTGTGGCAGCACTAAGGGGAAATGCCCTAGATTACCCTGTTATACATTGAAATGGCTTGGTCTTACAGGGCTAGCACACTTCCCCCTCGTAGGTATTTACCAGATACAGTCACCATCCCTTCCTTATGTGATTAATCTTTTTGCTCTGTCACCACAGAGACCTACCAGATCTAGCAGACATCATGCAGACGCCAGCAACACTATAGGTGAGGTAGGACTAGTTGGGTCTTTCGTTTATTGCTAGGAGTATTGGTACCACCATGTACCCTAAAGTCATGTACTGTCCCTCCCAGTAAGAGCTGTTCCAGATGTACACCATGGCGTGACCCTTGCCACACAGCAAGAATCGCAGGGAGTGCACATTAGCCACCACAAAAGTAAAAGGAGGGGATGACTTTTTGTCAGAAATAATGCTGGCTACTGGCTAGGTATCTTCCAGTGAGGCCACGCCATTAGCTGTGTAAAGGCAACAGACTCGACTAAGGGTACTTTCACACTAGTGTTAGAAGAATCCAACGGAACTGCCTGCCGAATCCCGAAATCTGTATGCAAACGAATATCTTATTTTTTCAGGATCCGGATCCGGTAGACTTTTGCATTGAAATACCCGATTCTTCTTTCCGTTATCATCTGGAAAAAAGGATCCAGTATTCAATTTTTTCAAAGCTAGAAAGAACTGCGCATGCGCAGACCGGAAAGCCAGATCCGGCGATGCAGTAATTTCCGATACATTTTAATGGAAATTAATGCAGTAGCGTTCCGGGATTTTGGCCGGAAAAAATACAGCAGCATGCTGCGGTATTTTGTCTAGTCAAATAACCAGGGGTCGAGTCGAGGGGGAACGCGTGGGAACGGCGTTCCTGCACTTTTTTCATGGCAGGAACGCCGTTCCCTTTCTTTCAGGGCGAAAGGACCAGGAAGCGCTTTCCCCCCTCTGTACTTCATCACATGCGGCAGTGAATACTTCAGGCCGGGCGGAAGAGAGCAGCGTGACTTGCTGATGTCACGTGCCTGCCCGGCCTGCTTTATGAATGAAGCAGGCGGCGCAGGCACGTGACGTCAGTCACACTGTGCTCGCTCTCCCGCCCGGCCTGAAGTATTCACTGCCGCATGTGATGAGGTACAGACTACAGAGGGGGCAAGAATTATAGTAAGAATAACTGTGGGGTTGGGGGGGCTGTGGATGGCACTTATGGGATGAGGGGGATGTGGATGACACTGTTATGGGATGGGGGGGATGTGGATGGCACTGTTATGGGAAGGGGGATGTGGATGACACTTATGGGATGGGGGATGTGGATGGCACTGTTATGGGATGGGGGATGTGGATGGCACTGTTATGGGATGGGGGGATGTGGATGGCACTGTTATGGGAAGGGGGATGTGGATGGCACTTATGGGATGAGGGGATGTGGATGGCACTGTTATGGGATGGGGGATGTGGATGGCACTGCTATGGGATGGGGGATCTGTGGATGCGATCCACAGCCCCCCATCCCATAAGTGCCATCCACAGCCCCCATCCCATAACAGTGTCATCCACATCCCCTCATCCCATAACAGTGTCATCCACATCCCCCTCATCCCATAACAGTGTCATCCACATCCCCCTCATCCCATAACAGTGCCATCCACATCCCCCTCATCCCATAAGTGCCATCCACATCCCCCCCTTCCCATAACAGTGCCATCCACATCCCCCCATCCCATAACAGTGCCATCCACATCCCCCATCCCATAACAGTGCCATCCACATCCCCCATCCCATAACAGTGTCATCCACATCCCCCATCCCATAACAGTGCCATCCACATCCCCCATCCCATAAGTGCCATCCACAGCCCCCCCCATCCCACAACAGTGTCATCCATAGATCCCCCATAACAGTGCGTCATCCACAGATCCTCCCATAACAGTGTCCTCCACAGATCCCCCATAACAGTGTCATCCACAGATCCCCCATAACAGTGTGTCATCCACAGATCCCCCCATAACAGTGCGTCATCCACAGATCCCCCATAACAGTGACATCCACAGATCCCCCCATAACAGTGTGTCATCCACCGATCCCCCATAGCAGTGCGTCATCCACAGATCCCCTCATAACAGTGCGTCATCCACAGATCCCCCATAACAGTGCGTCATCCACAGATCCCCCATAACAGTGCGTCATCCACAGATCCCCCATAACAGTGCGTCATCCACAGATCCCCCCATAACAGTGCGTCATCCACAGATACCCCCCATAACAGTGACATCCATTTCCACCTCGGCTTATACTCGAGTCACTACTTTTCCCAGTTTTTTTTGGGGTAAAATTAGGGGGGTCGGCTTATACTCGGGTCGGCTTATACTCGAGTATATACGGTTTTTTGTTTTTTTTTCATATTTTATGGGCTGAATGGAGAGGCACTGACTGGGGCTGGTGGATGGGGCACTGGGGGCTGGTGGATGGGGCACTGGGGGCTGGTGGATGGGGCACTGGGCGCTAGTGAATGGGGCCCTGGGGGCTGGTAAGAGGCTCTGGGGCTGATGAGATCTGCTGGGGGCTGATAAGAGGCACTAGGGGCAGATTAGAGACACTAGGGGCAGATTAGAGGCACTGGGGGCTGATTAGGGGCAGATTAGAGGCACTGGGGGCTGATTAGAGGCACTGGGGCTGATGAGATCTGCTGGGGGATGATATAGAGGCACTGGGGGCTGATGAGAGGTACTGGGGGCTGATAAGAGGCGCTGGGGGCTGATGAGAGGTACTGGGGGGCTGATGGAGAGGCATGGGGCTATTATGCTATGAGGCTACTGGGGGCTGCTATGAGGCATGGGGCTATTATCTGAGGTCTGATTGGGGGTCATTCATATTGGGGTCTGATCTGAGGTCTTATTGGGGTCCTATTAACATTGGGGATCGTATTGGGGCTGTTAGCTGAGGTCTGATTAACATTGGGGGTCTGATTGGTGGTCTGACCTGAGGTGTAATGAAAAATATTTTTTTCTTATTGTCCCCCTCTAAAACCTAGGTGCGTCTTATGGGCCGGTGTGTCTAATAGGGCAAAAAATACAGTAGTTGCTCCAGCCGACCTCCCCTGCCCTTTGCGAACGCCGCTCGCTGTGACATCATGCGGAGGCACTTGGGTGAGTTCCCACCCTTTTTTTCCCAGGACTTGACCCCTGCAAATAACCGTACAAGGGACAGAACGGAAGACATCCTGATGCATACTGAACGGATTGCTTTCCATACCAGATTTCAATACCGGAAAAGAATAACACTAGTGTGAAAGTACCCTAAATGGTACGGAAGCAACTGCACCACTGGCAACTTGGCCACATGGGAATTAAACTTGAGCACCATCGGATTGCTAGGTGTGGAGAGTTTTTTCCCAACCAATGGCTGATGATGGAGCGGAGAAGGAGGAGGAGTCTGAGCGGGATAAGCAGAAAGGGTGACAATGATGACAATGTGAAAGACATCGTACTGCCCGTGGATGCGGCCTGGCTGCTGCAAAGGGGCTCAGTAGAAGGGAACTCCTGTTGCAGTAGCTTGCTGCCACCTTTGCTTGTCCACGAAATGTGGCGATGCCGCTTAATGTGGTTCAATATAGCTGTGGTGCCCACATTTGTGTTTGCCTGTCCCTGTCTTATTTTGTACTTCAACAGCTTGCATAGGGCAATGCTTCTGTCTTCCAGCAGCGTGGAGAAAAACTGCCAGATGGGAGATATTAGCTCAGAGCTAGAGGCAGCTGAGCTCAGCTTAGCTCTGTCATGTTTTGGGCATAACCCAGCCACAAGCCAGCGGCATCACCAGATCCCAAAGCAGACATGGCTCTGGCTGTTCTTTGGGAGGTACATCGTCTCTGCTTGTTTATTGCTGCCACCACTGCTCTCCCCCTCTGATGTTGCAGAACCCTTATCCGGCTCCCGGGTCCTGTCCAGCACATAATCGTTATCGGAGTCCTCACCCTCCCTGCTGCTTTTATTAGACTGTAGGATATCATGTGGGGTTCTTTGGCTCTCCTCCCATGCTCTGCATTTGCCCCAACTGCCACTGTCGCTGACCCCAATGCCAATACCTCGGCTATGGGTGCCACTACTACCCCCACCAATACAGCTATGTCTAGGGTCTGCAGCCTCCTCCTCCACCTCCTCCTCCATCTCCTCCTCAGGGCAGTACAAATGCTGACTGCTTTCACACAAGTTGTCAACAGGGAGACTCTCTTGATATTCTGCAGTATGGTGTAATGGGGTTTTCTTGCCACTTCTTGGGAAAAAGGGAGGCTCCCCACTAGGAAGGGGCAGTAAAGACTGAGAGGATTTCACTGAAATTCTTATCTGGGGCTTTAAGGAGGAGGAGCAGGAGAACAGTGTGACTCCTAGCTGTACTGAAATAAGTCAGACTCCGAAGTGCCCTCCAAGTCATCCTGCTGCGACTGAGAAGAGGACTGAGTCAACGACTTACCGGCAGGATATCTGTGAGACTGGCAACACGTGGTTTGATCTGACATGTTTTCCTTTTGGATCAAATGACGTCTGTGTTGTTTCTGGTGCTTGCCACACCTACTTTCCCCAGGTGTGGCTATTGTGGTCATTTAACCTTCCCTATTTATTGTTGTTTCTCCCACTATGATATGCGGTATAGCTTCTGTTGGACTTGTGGTTAGTTTGTGTTTGGTTCTCGGCTGAGTTCCTAGTGCTACCAAAGCTACATTGAAGATAAATTTATGTTCCCTTTTGTATTTTGTTTATATTTATATATATATATATATATATATATATATATATAGTAAACCAAAAAGGCACGGCAGCACTCAAACACAGGTGATTCAACGGTGCAAGAGGAGGGATTTACCGGTACCAAAACATTTTACAGAAGCTGGCCACAAGAAAAAGGATCTTAGATTTATGATCCTTAATCAGGTTCAAATGCCGAGACGAGGGGGCGATCGCACGTTAACCCTCAAAAATAGAGAGCTTTATTGGATTTACCGCCTTCAGACCCTTAGACCTGGTGGTCTAAATGTGGAATTTAAATGGAACTTAGTGTAGTGTCATATAGGCATCCTTTTGATTTGGGCGGTTGGTATGCACACTTTATCCCCCTGGGTACCTCTCCTGGTACTTCACCTGATATGTGAGACAACCAATGGTGTCATTATTTAAATTAGCTCCATATTGTGTTTTATTGACAAAAGAACCATTATTTTATTTTTCCTTGTTTTCTAGATTTTGTATCAAGTTTATCACCATGACTTGGAGGACGTCCCCAGATGTTTCTGCGTCATTCATCTTTTTCATGATGGATCCATTGGGCACAGTTCAAATTTACAATTACAATGGACATTATGGCTAGGGCTTGATAAACATTTACTCTTTGGATATGTTGAGGAGACTTTGGGTCCAGAGGAGCATGACATCAACATTCTCTTGCACCCTGGCCCCATAATAGGCTAGTGGTGATGATCAAGTCAATTGATATAGCCACAATAGCCCCCTCTGCGTTTCAAATATAGCAGTGGTGAGGACCAGTGACCCTGGTGTAGCCACTAGCTACGGGGGTTTTCTCTAAGCCCGTGGAGCCGTGTATTACTATAACTATTATTTATTACTTTGCGAGTAATTCCCGGTTATATATCATTATTTTGATGTGTTCCCAATTTGATCCGATTATTTCTGGTGCCCAATCTATTGGCCCGATGGTTGCGTCCCCCTGATGATGTTGAGCCACCACTACATGGTCTGTACATTTGGCGCAATGTTCCAGCCTGCAGCGTGTGGCTCCGCCTTGTAAGTGTGACATTTCACTGACAGGCTTGACGCTCGGTCTCCCTGGTTGTCTCGCGATGGTTTGCCTCGGCCTGGCCTGCCGCATGACCAATTCATGTCATGTGCCTGGGTGGGCGTCGCCTGACGTGAGAACGATTGAGTGTCTTGTTGCTTGGCACCGGAGCATGCGCAGTAGCCATTAGCAGACGCTGACTTTGGCGCCGTACCTTCTCGTCTAGTGCGTAAGTTTTTTTTATCATACTAAGTTGCTACGGCTGATTTTAATGTTCACTTTACTACACAGGTGTGCATAACACCTATTGATTTACACGTTTAGGTGAATTTTGATATTTACTAGTATTCCACACTGGTGGATTTTTTCACATTAACACAAGCTTTGTATTCCTTATGATCACAATATTTTTTGTAATTGTACATGTAATCGTAAGCACTGTATGATTTATTTTTCTATTTTATTGGCAATTATCACTTTGCATTATGGGTATATATATATGCCCAGTTGACACTGTTGGTTTATGCTTGATAAAGACCACATTGAGTGGTTGAAACGTTGCTGAAGTGTGAATAAAGGGTCCACTTTCTTCATTATTCTTGAAGTGCTGCCTTGTTTTTGATGATTTTATATATATATATATATATATATATATATATATATATATTCACGCCGATGGGTGAATAAAGACGCATTTACTATTTGAACACATTCGGAGTGCTGCTCGACTTTTATCCGTCTACAATTGTTGGAGTGGGTTTACTCCACAGGTGAGCGCTGCACCCGCCATTCACTTTACTAGGTGGTGCTGCATCAATTTTTATTTTATATATATATATATATATATATATATAAATGTGAAAAATAGAGAAAAAATTGGCGGCTCACTATGTAAATCAACTATGAGAGGTGCTCACCCCTGGCAATACCCAAGCCAAGATACAAAAACAGAAAACAGTGCAAATGGTGGGGGGCACTCAGTATACAGAAAACCTGGATCTCTGTGTCTATATAAAAATTTATTGCAAACCAAAACAATAATAAAACATCATACACTCCTATAAAATCCTAAAAGATGTAGAGTCAATGAGGTAGAGGACTGCACAAAAAACCAGAATGTTCAATAAAACATATCGCTTGGTGTGACTAATCCACTTGGAAATTATAGTCCAGAGCAATTCAAAAGTAGAGCATAGGTAATCAGGGGATAACCCCAGGTTATTCTTTTCTAGGGCGTCCGCTTAGTTACTGATTGGCACTATGAACGTCCCCTCATGGATAAATGGTATAAGTAATAGATGCACAGACGTCTGTGTTATTAGCGTATACTTTACCACTCCTGTAGTCACGCGTGTGATCCGGTCAAACCAAGCACAGCGTCCCGCGCTGGATAGAGATGGAAGTTGGCGTGTCACGTGACCGTTTGCGCTCACGTGATCGTGACGTATTAGGAGTAGGTGTGCCTTATCCACAGGTCCTGTAACGGGAGAAGCATGAAGCGGAGCGTCCGATATATGAACTTTGTCTTTATCTTAGTGTTCTCCTGTTATGTAACTCCAAATGTAGTCCGCGGACTAATAGGATAACTCCAAACTGCAGGTCACTCCATACGCGTTTCGGGGTATACGCCCCTTCCTCAGTGGTAGTGACTGCAGATAGGATGTCGGATTTAAATATTCCCGCTTGTTAGTGGATTGGTAAACGTCAATTGAGGGGCTGGAACAAGTCAGGTGTTGAATAATCACCAGTTATTATAGGAAAAAAGATCCTTTCATTTTTCAGACTCCTATCGAGGGTTGTCATATAAATGAATTATCCTATATCACACAAGACAGTAGTACGGTCCAAAAATATAAATAAAACATATATAATTCACATTTATATTGTTCAAATAGTCATGTACATGGCGCTGGTAAAATATCAATGGCATAACTTGTCTGAATTGTACATTTGTGATAAATGTGTCCCAGCGGGGTACCATAGACATATCAAAGAACATGTCTAAAACATATCAAAAAACATGTCCAAAACGTCATAATCGTAAAACATATCATAAAAGCATAAAAATCATAAGTAATTATTATCCAATAGATATTGGGGACTTCGCTGGTCGGTTTTGATAGATGGAAATAAGAGAGTGCAGGTCGCAGGGAAAGACGGAGTCCAAGTGCTGATAACCAGCCTGACATTGAACTCCCTGTCTCCCCACGGCCACCACCCTCACAGAAAACCAAACAGCTCCATCTCCGCATTGTGTCCCTTTGGAGTGAGGGTGTCAAATTCAAAAATACGACGGGATTCTTGTCTAGACATCTTCATAACGTGGTTGCCCCCTCTCCATGATCTCCCAACCTTTTCCAAGGCCACAAATACTAGTGTGGAGGGGTCACTATTGTGTACGTTTTTGAAATGTTTAGACAATGAGTGAAGGTCATAGCCTTTGCGGATATTGGCTATGTGTTCACTCACCCGTTTCTTTAGGGTCCGTTTGGTACGGCCAATATATTGTTTATAGCAGCCACATTCCAAAAGATATATAATGTCCGTGGATGCACATGTTAGTGTGCCCTTGATGTTCATACTGAAATTGTTAGAAGTTGATCTCACTTGGGTAGTTTTCCTAGGGAAGGATGTTATTTTACAATTGGTGCATTTACCACACCTAAAGAAACCATCTACATTCAACCAATTAGAACCTAATTTATTAGTTCTCCGTTCTCTTACTGTAGGAGCTACTTGGGTTGCCAGATTTCCAGCCTTAGTGTAAGTGATACGAGGTGTTTGTGTTAGAATAGATCCCACTATCTTATCATCCAAGAGATAATGCCAGTGTTTTCGTATTATTTTTTCTACTTTCTTGTATTGTGGGTGAAATGGTAATACTAGCCGAATGGTTTCTTCTGACTGAATTCTTTGTTTGGGAACAAAGAAATCCTTTCTATCCATTCCCTTAACTCTATCCAGAGCTTGTTGTATAATCTGTGGAGGATACTCTCTTTTTAGGAATTGTTGGGTCATTACATTAGCTTCTTCTTCAAATTGATCTATTTTAGTACAATTACGTTTTAAGCGTCTGAATTGGCCCACGGGTATATTGGTGAGCCACTTAGGAAAGTGGCAACTAGAGAAAAGTAGGTAGTTATTCTTTGCCACCGGTTTATTATGTGTATTACAGATGACATGTGTCTCTTCAATTCTAATATCTAGATCCAGGAAAGTTGTTATACTCTGGCCTACAGTGGGGGTGAACAATAGATTTTTATCATTTGTGTTGAGTTCTACAAGAAAAGCATCCAATGATGTCTTATCCCCTTGCCAAATGAAAAGGATATAATCAATGTAACGTCGCCAGAGCACCAGAGTCACCCCCAGCCGCGGCTCAACCACCTCCCTCTCCCATTGGGCAAGGAAGAGGTTAGCGTAGCTGGGGGCGAATCTGGTGCCCATGACGGTACCAGTACGCTGGAGGTAAAACGTACCTTCGAAATAAAAATTATTATGAGACAATATGTACTGTATAGTACTTAGAAGGAAATCACTCTGTTCCCTTGGCAGATAGCTGTAATTTTGGAAAGTCTGTTCTATTGCTCGTATACCTTGTGTGTGTTCTATTATTGTATACAGCGAACTCACATCAAGCGTACTCCATGATGAATTGTTCCTGCCACTGTATGGTCTCAAGTACATCAATAATTTGTGTTGTGTCTTTTATGTACGACGGAATCTTCTTGACGAGTGGTTGTAACCACTGGTCAATATATTTCGATAAATTTGAGGATATGCAATCAATCCCCGAGACTATGGGTCTCCCTGGTGGTGCTTTAAGATCTTTAGGTACCTTGGGAACACAGTAGAAGGCCGGCACCCTTCTCTGCGTCCCCAAAATAAACCTAGATTCATTTTCGGTTAAATATCCTTTTTCTAGCCCAGTATTACATATCACTTTTAGTTCTTTATAAAATTCCTCGGTCGGATCACTTGTAAGTCGCTGGTAAGTTGTAGTATCACTCAATTGGCGTATACATTCCTCCACATACTTAGTTGTATCAAGTATTACTATTGCTCCCCTTATCTGCAGGGCGTATTGTTATCTCCTGTGTCTGTTGTAATTGTTTGATGGCCTCCTTTTCTCCCCTACTTAGGTTATTATAGCCGGTGTTCCCTTTTAGGCCTCTCAACTCTCTCTCTACACTTTTTCTAAAACTCGCAATCTGTTCACCCATTTCTTGTTTGGGATATTTCCTGGACCTCTCTTTTAGATTAGTATGTTGAAACTGGGATCGTTCTGTCTCGTTACTAGTATCAGGGTTGGAAACGATGGGGTTCTTCAGAAAATACTTTTTAGGCATAGCCTACGTATGAATTTTTAATACCGATATATGTAGTGAATTTATCTATCTTATTAGTCGGTGCAAATTTTAACCCCTTATTCAATACTTTACATTGTGTCTCAGTCAGCTGATACTTGCTGATATTTATAATGTTCGATGAGTCTAATATTGTCTGTGTCTGTATGTGTTTCTTCTTAGAGTGCCTCCTCTTCGTAATTTCCTTGTGTTGCTCGTGATTGATTTTGTGACCTTAAATGTTGTAGTGTATTCTGTTCCCTTCTGTTGTCGTAGGTGCTGTTGTGATTTGTGAATGTGTATCTGTTGGTCGATTCCCAGTCCCGGTGTCTCAAATTGTAATTGTGTTGACTGCTGGTCTGTCTTTGAGGTGACATTCTCGAATTGCGTGTTGTCCGAATTGGGGTGGGTGATTTTCTTATTCTCACTCTGTGATGTGGGGTGTACAATCTAAAAAATTGGGAGACGACAATGTGTCATATTTATTTGTAGTAGGGACATTAATCTGCTCCCTCCTTTCATTTCTAGTGTCCTTTTATCCCTTTTGTGACTTGTTTGTTATTTGTTATTTCTATATTATGTGTTAGTAGTTTATCCTCCTTCTTATCTAAATTTTTAAAAAATTTATTTTTCTTTGTAAAATTTCTTGTTCCAAATTATCTAGATTTTGACAGATCCTCTGTTGCCATTTAGTAGTTTCCTCCGTTTCTGGAAATGCAATAATATCTTTTTGAGATCGTCTATTTGCCCAGCCAGTTGCTGTATAATAGACATTCTTCTCTCTATTATTAGTTGAACAAGTTTTTCTGATTGCATATGTAGAAACGAATCCCATTTTTCTGGAACTCATCGTCCAAAATGTCTGTTGCTGGGATTTTGGTAAGCATCAGACCTCTTGGAATGTGCCCTTTCTGCAGATATTGACTTAATGCGGATACTTCCCATTTATTTCTCAGCTGTTTTTGTAATAGACTTTCTAATTGGCGATAGCTGCTATCTCTATTGGGGATAGGATTATTTGTGGTATCACCAGATACTTCAAATATAAAACCTTGAATTTTTGGCACTTGAGATCCATATGTTCCCATATATTCATATTGATTATACACGGAGCACCACCAAAATGGGTAACAAATTGAATGGGAAAAATAGAAAAAAAATTGGCGGCTCACTATGTAAATCAACTATGAGAGGTGCTCACCCCTGGCAATACCCAAGCCAAGATACAAAAACAGAAAACAGTGCAAATGGTGGGGGGCACTCAGTATACAGAAAACCTGGATCTCAGTGTCTATATAAAAATTTATTGCAAACCAAAACAATAATAAAACATCATACACTCCTATAAAATCCTAAAAGGTGTAGAGTCAATGAGGTAGAGGACTGCACAAAAAAACAGAATGTTCAATAAAACATATCGCATGGTGTGACTAATCCACTTGGAAATTATAGTCCAGAGCAATTCAAAAGTAGAGCATAGGTAATCAGGGGATAACCCCAGGTTATTCTTTTCTAGGGCGTCCGCTTAGTTACTGATTGGCACTATGAACGTCCCCTCATGGATAAATGGTATAAGTAATAGATGCACAGACGTCTGTGTTATTAGCGTATACTTTACCACTCCTGTAGTCACGCGTGTGATCCGGTCAAACCAAGCACAGCGTCCCGCGCTGGATAGAGATGGAAGTTGGCGTGTCACGTGACCGTTTGCGCTCACGTGATCGTGACGTATTAGGAGTAGGTGTGCCTTATCCACAGGTCCTGTAACGGGAGAAACATGAAGCGGAGCGTCCGATGTATGAACTTTGTCTTCATCTTAGTATTCTCCTGTTCTGTAACTCCAAATGTAGTCCGCGGACTAATAGGATAACTCCAAACTGCCGGTCACTCCATACGCGTTTCGGGGTATACGCCCCTTCCTCAGTGGTAGTGACTGCAGATAGGATGTCGGATTTAAATATTCCCACTTGTTAGTGGATTGGTAAACGTCAATTGAGGGGCTGGAACAAATCGGGTGTTGAATAATCACCAGTCATTATAGGAAAAAAAGGTCCTTTCATTTTTCAGACTCCTATCGAGGGTTGTCATATAAATGAATTATCCTATATTACACAAGACAATAGTACGGTCCAAAAAATATAAATAAAACATATATAATTCACATTTATATTGTTCAATTAGTCATGTACATGGCCCTGGTAAAATATCAATGGCATAACTTATCTGAATTGTACATTTGTGATGCCAGCGGAGTACCATAGACATATCGAAGAACATGTCTAAAACATATCAAAAAACATGTCCAAAACGTCATAATCGTAAAATATATCATAAAAACATAAAAATCATAAATAATTGTTATCCAATAGATATTGGGGACTTCGCTGGTCGGTCTTGATAGATGGAAATAAGAGAGTGCAGGTCGCAGGGAAAGACGGAGTCCAAGTGCTGATAACCAGCCTGACATTGGACTCCCTGTCTCCCCACGGCCGCCACCCTCATAAAAAACCAAACAGCTCCATCTCCGCATTGTGTCCCTTTGGAGTGAGGGTGTCAAATTCAAAAATACGACGGGATTCTTGTCTAGACATCTTCATAACGTGGTTGCCCCCTCTCCATGATCTCCCAACCTTTTCCAAGGCCACAAATACTAATGTGGAGGGGTCACTGTTGTGTACGTTTTTGAAATGTTTAGACAATGAGTGAAGGTCATAGCCTTTGCGGATATTGGCTATGTGTTCACTCACCCGTTTCTTTAGGGTCCGTTTGGTACGGCCAATATATTGTTTATGGCAGCCACATTCCAAAAGATATATAATATCCATGGATGCACATGTTAGTGTGCCCTTGATGTTCATACTGAAATTGTTGGAAGTTGATCTCACTTGGGTAGTTTTCTTAGGGAAGGATGTTATTTTACAATTGGTGCATTTACCACACCTAAAGAAACCATCTACATTCAACCAATTAGAACCTAATTTATTAGTTCTCCGTTCTCTTACTGTAGGGGCTACTTGGGTTGCCAGATTTCCAGCCTTAGTGTAAGTGATACGAGGTGTTTGTGTTAGAATAGATCCCACTATCTTATCGTCCAAGAGATAATGCCAATGCTTTCGTATTATTTTTTCTACTTTCTTGTATTGTGGGTGAAATGGTAATACTAGCCGAATGGTTTCTTCTGACTGGATTCTTTGTTTAGGAACAAAGAAATCCTTTCTATCCATTCCCTTAACTCTATCCAGAGCTTGTTGTATAATCTGTGGAGGATACTCTCTTTTTAGGAATTGTTGGGTCATTACATTAGCTTCTTCTTCAAATTGATCTATTTTGGTACAATTACGTTTTAAGCGTCTAAATTGGCCCACGGGTATATTGGTGAGCCACTTAGGAAAGTGGCAACTAGAGAAAAGTAGGTAGTTATTCTTTGCCACCGGTTTATTGTGTGTATTACAGATGACATGTGTCTCTTCAATTCTAATATCTAGATCCAGGAAAGTTGTTATACTCTGGCCTACAGTGGGGGTGAACAATAGATTTTTATCATTTGTGTTGAGTTCTACAAGAAAAGCATCCAATGATGTCTTATCCCCTTGCCAAATGAAAAGGATATAATCAATGTAACGTCGCCAGAGCACCAGAGTCACCCCCAGCCGCGGCTCAACCACCTCCCTCTCCCATTGGGCAAGGAAGAGGTTAGCGTAGCTGGGGGCGAATCTGGTGCCCATGACGGTACCAGTACGCTGGAGGTAAAACGTACCTTCAAAATAAAAATAATTGTGAGACAATATGTACTGTATAGTACTTAGAAGGAAATCACTCTGTTCCCTTGGCAGATAGCTGTAATTTTGGAAAGTCTGTTCTATTGCTCGTATACCTTGTGTGTGTTCTATTATTGTATACAGCGAACTCACATCAAGCGTACCCATGATGAATTGTTCCTGCCACTGTATGGTCTCAAGTACATCAATAATTTGTGTTGTGTCTTTTATGTACGACGGAATCTTCTTGACGAGTGGTTGTAACCACTGGTCAATATATTTCGATAAATTTGAGGATATGCAATCAATCCCCGAGACTATGGGTCTCCCTGGTGGTGCTTTAAGATCTTTGTGTACCTTGGGAACACAGTAGAAGGCCGGCACCCTTCTCTGCGTCCCCAAAATAAACCTAGATTCATTTTCGGTTAAATATCCTTTTTCTAGCCCAGTATTACATATCACTTTTAGTTCTTTATAAAATTCCTCGGTCGGATCACTTGTAAGTCGCTGGTAAGTTGTAGTATCACTCAATTGGCGTATACATTCCTCCACATACTTAGTTGTATCAAGTATTACTATTGCTCCCCCCTTATCTGCAGGGCGTATTGTTATCTCCTGTGTCTGTTGTAATTGTTTGATGGCCTCCTTTTCTCCCCTACTTAGGTTATTATAGCCGGTGTTCCCTTTTAGGCCTCTCAATTCTCTCTCTACACTTTTTCTAAAACTCGCAATCTGTTCACCCATTTCTTGTTTGGGATATTTCCTGGACCTCTCTTTTAGATTAGTATGTTGAAACTGGGATCGTTCTGTCTCGTTACTAGTATCAGGGTTGGAAACGATGGGGTTCTTCAGAAAATACTTTTTTAGGCATAGCCTACGTATGAATTTTTTAATACCGATATATGTAGTGAATTTATCTATCTTATTAGTCGGTGCAAATTTTAACCCCTTATTCAATACTTTACATTGTGTCTCAGTCAGCTGATACTTGCTGATATTTATAATGTTCGATGAGTCTAATATTGTCTGTGTCTGTATGTGTTTCTTCTTAGAGTGCCTCCCTCTTCGTAATTTCCTTGTGTTGCTCGTGATTGATTTTGTGACCTTAAATGTTGTAGTGTATTCTGTTCCCTTCTGTTGTCGTAGGTGCTGTTGTGATTTGTGAATGTGTATCTGTTGGTCGATTCCCAGTCCCGGTGTCTCAAATTGTAATTGTGTTGACTGCTGGTCTGTCTTTGAGGTGACATTCTCGAATTGCGTGTTGTCCGAATTGGGGTGGGTGATTTTCTTATTCTCACTCTGTGATGTGGGGGTGTACAATCTAAAAAATTGGGAGACGACAATGTGTCATATTTATTTGTAGTAGGGACATTAATCTGCTCCCTCCTTTCATTTCTAGTGTCCTTTTTATCCCTTTTTGTGACTTGTTTGTTATTTGTTATTTCTATATTATGTGTTAGTAGTTTATCCTCCTTCTTATCTAAATTTTTAAAAAAATTTATTTTTCTTTGTAAAATTTCTTGTTCCAAATTATCTAGATTTTGACAGATCCTCTGTTGCCATTTAGTAGTTTCCTCCGTTTCTGGAAATGCAATAATATCTTTTTTGAGATCGTCTATTTGCCCAGCCAGTTGCTGTATAATAGACATTCTTCTCTCTATTATTAGTTGAACAAGTTTTTCTGATTGCATATGTAGAAACGAATCCCATTTTTTCTGGAACTCATCGTCCAAAATGTCTGTTGCTGGGATTTTGGTAAGCATCAGACCTCTTGGAATGTGCCCTTTCTGCAGATATTGACTTAATGCGGATACTTCCCATTTATTTCTCAGCTGTTTTTGTAATAGACTTTCTAATTGGCGATAGCTGCTATCTCTATTGGGGATAGGATTATTTGTGGTATCACCAGATACTTCAAATATAAAACCTTGAATTTTTTGGCACTTGAGATCCATATGTTCCCATATATTCATATTGATTATACACGGAGCACCACCAAAATGGGTAACAAATTGAATGGGAAAAATAGAAAAAAATTGGCGGCTCACTATGTAAATCAACTATGAGAGGTGCTCACCCCTGGCAATACCCAAGCCAAGATACAAAAACAGAAAACAGTGCAAATGGTGGGGGGCACTCAGTATACAGAAAACCTGGATCTCAGTGTCTATATAAAAATTTATTGCAAACCAAAACAATAATAAAACATCATACACTCCTATAAAATCCTAAAAGGTGTAGAGTCAATGAGGTAGAGGACTGCACAAAAAAACAGAATGTTCAATAAAACATATCGCATGGTGTGACTAATCCACTTGGAAATTATAGTCCGGAGCAATTCAGAAGTAGAGCATAGGTAATCAGGGGATAACCCCAGGTTATTCTTTTCTAGGGCGTCTGCTTAGTTACTGATTGGCACTATGAACGTCCCCTCATGGATAAATGGTATAAGTAATAGATGCACAGACGTCTGTGTTATTAGCGTATACTTTACCACTCCTGTAGTCACGCGTGTGATCCGGTCAAACCAAGCACGGCGTCCCGCGCTGGATCGTGATGGAAGTTGGCGTGTCACGTGACCGGTTGCGCTCACGTGATCGTGACGTATTAGGAGTAGGTGTGCCTTATCCACAGGTCCTGTAACAGGAGAAACATGAAGAGGAGCGTCCGATGTATGAACTTTGTCTTTATCTTAGTATTCTCCTGTTCTGTAACTCCAAATGTAGTCCGCGGACTAATAGGATAACTCCAAACTGCAGGTGCACGTTGCTATGGTGAAATACACATACAAACGTTTGTATGTGTATTTCACCATAGCAACGTGCACCTGCGTATTGGGTTGTGCTGACTGCAATCCCCATTTTAATCCTTTGTAGCATATATGGGAGGCGTGGTGACCTCCATGCAGTCATGCACACCTGACTAGTGGATCCGCCCTGTAGGCTGGTTTTAAAGTCAGTATAAAACTGAGTCTGCTTTATAGAACTTACCAGAAGCCATTTGGTTCCAGGAGAAGTACTAGTGGGCTCAGCATGCATGTTGGTATTTGCATCCCTTGATCTGATGAACGCTGTATGGCACCAGACGGGGTTACAAGCAGAGTGTATCTGGCATGCATGCTGCACCTGCACTCCCTGGATTTTGTGTGGCTGATATGGCCCATAAAAGGTAAGAATTAATGTTAGGGACCACTCATAGAGGCAACCATGACGTGGTGGGTGGCTTACATAATTTGGCCAAAATATAAACTAATGCCTTTTCTAACATCCAGCATAGTGGCAGGACAGAGCTCTAGCTGCAGTGTGCCATTGCACCTTTGTTTTTACGTTTGTATGTGCATTTCACCATAGCAACGTGCACCTGCGTATTGGGTTGTGCTGACTGCAATCCCCATTTTAATCCTTTGAAATTATTAACATGATCCAATATTACACATGATTTGTTAGTTCAGAAATTACAGGTTATTCGAAAAATTTGAATATCGTGCAAAAGTCCATTTATTTCAGTAATGCAAATGAAAATAAATTGCATTAATGCAGTTTAAAATTAGAATTTTGTTAAAAGGTTCAATATTCTAGGCTCAAAGTGTCACACTCTAGTCAGTTAATCCATACCCCCTAAGCAAAGGGTACCTCAAAATTGTGACTTTGGGGTTTCATGAGCTATAAGCCATAATCATCCAAATTACAACAAATAAAAGCTTGAAATATCTCGCTTTGCATGTAATGAGTCTATCTCATATATTAGTTTTACCTTTTAAGTTCCATCACTGAAATAAATGAACTTTGCACAATATTCTAATTTTTCGAGTTTCACCTGTACATTCCCTATAAAATAAATAATTCATATATTGAATTTTTAAAAGTGTTAATCCTCATATACTAAAAATACCTACTAATCTTCCAATTCATAAAAAATACAGTCATATATTCATATATATATAGAGTTAATAGGCAATCATATCAAGAAAACCAACATACATATTCTGATTGATATAGTTGGTGTTTTATATCCATCATTGGTTCTCTTCCATATATAACGATGTAACGGATGATAGCAGTAGATACAGTAATTATAACAAATGACGTTGTAGTTACCGTAGTTGGTTAATCTGTAGTAATCCATATAATATGTGGTATAATTCTGTTATTAGCGTTGTTTTATAAGTTGCTTAGTTCTTATCGCTCTTTTGCTGGCAAGTATCATATCATGACGTCGACAGATCTGATAGACTTCTTTTTTTGCAGCACGAAAAAACGTTTGTTGACAGCACCCTGTGTAAACAGGTGATGTGCTGTTGAGAGATAAAATCTGTATGGAGATGAAAAATCTTAATAATGATAATAATAATAATAATAACAAATTATAATTTGTCCCCAAACAGTACAATATATGTTGCTTATAAATACAAGTAAAGAGTGCCGATCTACATGATGCATCATAAGAATTTCTGCTCATGTAAAAAGTCCCTTAGTAATGATTAGCAAATCTGGATTAATTACCTGCTGTGAGATGAAGGGATGGAGGACTGTATTTGACATTTCGAGTTCTCACTGTCAGGAAATTAAGGTAGCAGCTGTAACTTAGCTGGAAATCTGGAAAAAAAAAACTGTAGGACCGGAGCGGACAAAACAGGGAATGACTTAGTAACTTTGTGCTTAAAGGGGCTGGCTCACTTTAACAAATAGCATTTACCATGTAAAGAAAGTTAATACAAATCACTTACTAATGTATTTTGATTGTCCATATTGCTTCCTTTGCTCGCTTGATTCATCTTTCCATTGTATTATATAGTGTTTATCGCGAATATTCTAATCGCAATTTTTTTATCGCGAATATTGGCACTTCAAGAATTCTCAAATATCAAGACTATATCGCTATATCTTCGTAATCACAAATATTCTAGATCTTGGGCCAATGTGAAGTCTGCAATATCTTTGACTTTAGGAGTAGTGTTGATCGCAAATTTTTATCGTGAATTTTCAGATTGCCGATTTTCGCAATCAAGAAAATAATGACTGGAGATCTCGAATTCTCGAATTCACGAATACATGACAAATATTCGCCCAAATATTTGCGAAATATCGTGAATTCAAATATTTCCCCTGCCGCTCATCACTAGTATTATACACTGGCCATTTCCAGGAGTTAAGACCACCCTTCAATCCATCAGTGGTGGCCGCGCTTTCTACAGAAATGTAGAAAAAGAAGGAAACATTCTGTCCCTGTGACCAACCTTCATCTACTCTTCTATGACAGATCCCATTCCAATTATTGTAAGTTCATATTAATATACCCTTTGATTTGTTATACTGAATTAATGTCACATCTAAAGTGCCACAAAAAAAAAATTTCCAACTTGACACCCACTAGCAAAAAATTGATTCACACCACTGCTTAGCATATAACAAATATTCATTATAGAATAAATCTGCCTATTTAATCATCATGGCTATAAATTTTGCTTAGTGGTAGAAGATTTTTTCTACTTTTATTTCTTTGTAAGGTAGTTTCTAAATCTGCAGACAATTCTGAACTTTTCACTATTTCTTTAGCACTGGCAGATAATCAGAATTTTTATCTATTTTTAATAATCTGCATTTATAAACATAAAAAGCCTTCATGATGTTGAGTCATCATTAGCACTTATGAATCATGCTGCACCTAAAATCCAGACACTAATATTTTCATATTAACACATTTCTTCTCTGTTAATTTATCACTTTTTCTGAATATGTTGTATAACCATATTTTAAGATTTTTAGAAGAACACAGAGTCAATTTTAGCTCGGCTGTTTCTGTATATACAGTGTATATCTATATATATATATATATATATATATATATATATATATACACCCCTTACATTTTGTAAATATATTATTATATCATTTCATGGGACAACACTAAAGATATGACAATAGACAGTGTACAACTTGTGTAATAAGTTTGGTGTGCCCTCAAAATAACTCAACACAGCCATTAATGTCTAAATCACTGGCAACAAAAGTGAGTACACCCCTAAGTGAAAATGGACAAATTGTTCCCAATTAGCCATTTTACCTCCCCTGTGTAATGTGACTTGGTAGTGTTACAAGGTATTAGGTGTGAATGGGGAACAGGTGTGTTAAATTTATCGCTCTCAGACTATCTCATACTGGTCACTGGAAGTTCAACATGGCACCTCATGGCAAAGAACTCTCTGTAATCTTAAAAAAAAATAAAAAAAAATGTTTGCTCTGCATAAAGATGGCCTACGCTACGAGATGATTGCCAACACCTGGTAACTGAGCTGCAGCACGGTGGCCAAGACCGTACAGTTAATTACCAAAACAGGTTCCACTCAGAACATGCCTCACCATGGTCGACCAAAAAAGTTGAGTACACGTGCTCAGCGTCATATCCAAAGGTTGTCTTTTCAAAATAGACATATGAGTGCATCCAGCATTGCTGCTGAGATTAAAAGGGTGGGAGAGATCAGCCTGTTAGTGCTCAGACTATACTTCTCACATTGCATCAGATTGGGCTGCATGGCTATAAACCCAGAAGAAAGACTCTTCTAAAGATGTTGTACAAGAAAGCCAGCAAACAGTTTTCTGAAGACAAGCAGACTAAGGACATGGAATACTGAAACCATGTCTTGTGGTCTGATGAGACCCAGGCAGGCGCGTACCTACAGGGGTCACAGCGGTCGCAGTTGCGACCGAGCCCGGCACTCCAGGGGGCCCGGCCGCCTGTGGACCCCTGGCCCCTGCAGTAGTGTTGTACCCAAGGAAGCTGGGGCCCGCAGCACCACCGAAAATTATTTCAAATTTTTTAATAGTATATGGCCGGTCGGGCCCCGCACTCTGTGCCTGGCCGGCGGAGCAGCACTGCGCACTCGCAGTTAGTAACTTACGCGGCGGCTCCTCCTCCGGCTCCACCCATCCAGGGCTGCTGCCAGTGCCTTGCTCCTGACCCGTGACCTCGTGCCAGGTCTCGCGGGATCATGTGGGTTGACAGTATGGCGTGGGCCCGCGACACTGCTGATGCATGCTAGAAGATAGGATTATGAACCAGCCGGCGGGAGCAGAGCAGGTTCAGAGTAGGTAATTTATTTATTTTTTTATGTGCCGGCTCATAACACAGAGATCATCTGGCAGTGTGGCAGAGTGGCAGCACTGCATTGGCATCACAGCAAATCCTTCATAGAGGGCCCGACCCCGGGGACAATTTTAATAAAATATTTGGCAAAATGCAAAAAATGACCAAAATTAAATATATACAGAGGGGGTAAAAAATGGAATACATACACAGGGGACAGGGGTATATATTCCATTTGTCCCCTGTGTATGTATTCCATTTTTTGCCAGTGCTGTACATATATTCCATTTTGCCCCCTGTAACTGTGAGGGGGACACATATCTGGCCATAACTACTGTGAGGGGGCACATATCTGGACATAACTACTGTGAGGGGGCACATATCTAGACATATCTACAGTGAGGGGGCACATATCTGGCCATAACTACTGTGAGGGGGCACATATCTGGCCATAACTACTGTGAGGGGGCACATATCTGGACATAACTACTGTGAGGGGACACATATCTGGACATAACTACAGTGAGGGGGCACATAATCTGGCCATAACTACTGTGAGGGGGACACATATCTGGCCATAACTACTGTGAGGGGGACACATATCTGGCCATAATTACAGTGAGGGGCACATATCTGGACATAACTACTGTGAGGGGACATATATCTGGCCATAACTACTGTGAGGAGGCACATATCTGACTATAACTACAGTGAGGGGGCACATAATCTGGCCATAACTACTGTGAGGAGGACACATATCTGGCCATAACTACAGTGAGGGGGCAAATATCTGGACATAACTACTGTGAGGGGACGCATATCTGGCCATAACTACAGTGAGGGGGCACATATCTGGGCATAACTACTGTGAGGGGGACACATATCTGCCCATAACTACTGTGAGGGGGATACATCTGGCCATAACTACTATGAGGGGCCACAAGGAGGACATAACTATTTTGAAGGGACCATAAGGTGGCATTAATTACTGTGAGGGGCCACAAGGTGGGCATTAGTACTGTGAGGGGCCACAATGTGAGCATTAGTACTGTGTAGTAGCACTTAGGGGAAATGTCCTAGATTACCCTGCTATACTTTGGCATGGCTCAGTCTTACAGGCCAGCACAGCGCCCCCTGCTGGTGATTTCACAGGGGCAGTCACCATCCCTTCCTTATGTGATTATTCTTTTTTTCTAACCACAGGGACCTTGTTCTGGATCCAGTGGACATCACGCCGACGCCAGTGACACCCTGGATGAGGTAGGACCAGATTTTATTAGTTAGGACTGGGTGAGTGTAGTCATGCATTGGGCGTAGGGCTCTTTCACACGAGTAGATGCCGTGCAGGCAGTGGAGTAACTAGAAATGACTGCACCCCACAGCAAATTTTTGAATGGGGCCCCCTCCCCCAGTAATTTTTTTACAACCCCTTCCTTTCATGCCACCCCCTTTCCTGTGGCTAGTAAAGATCGCCTTCTCAGACCAGGCCCGGCAGCTGTTCCATCCGCTTTCTACACTGTCTATACCGCTACTGTATATAATTTCGTTGTGTAATACTGTTGAGGGGGCCCTAACAAAATATTTTATTACTTCTCCTCCTCCTCCTCTTGGATGCGCCCCTTCTGGGTCAGGGCCCCAAAGCAGCCGCTTCCCCTGCTTCCCCTATAGTTACGCCCCTGCATCCAGGTAATCTGCTGCTTGAAAGAGAGCCAAGATGCGTACTGGACAGCAGACACACGGAGCACTAGCATGATTGATAATGCTCTTTTCCTCTCTGTGATCTATTTGCTACAAAATCACAGTGACAACTTTATCTCACTGTGATTTTGTAGAAAAAGGTCACAGAGAGGCACAGAGCATTATTGATCACAATCCAGGGGACCCAGGTAAATTCTTGTGGCGGGTTGGGGGGGGGGGGGGCGCCGACAGGGAGGGGGCCCCATAGATCAGTTTCGCATCGGGGCCCCCCATGGATTTTGTGTACGCCACTGGACCCAGGCAAACTTATTTATGTTCAGATGGTGTCAAGCGTGTGTGGTGGCAACCAGGTGAGAAGTACAAAGACAAGTCTGTCTCGCATACAGTCAAGCATGGTGGAGTGATTATCATGGTTTGGAGCTGCACGAGTGCTGATGGCTACAGTTAATTGTGGGAACCATGAATGCCAGCATTTTCTTAAAGGGATTCTGTGATGGCATTTGACCCTATGAAGCTGCTGGCATGCACGACTAGATTGCCGCTAGCATGTCCGCAATATAGCAGTAGAATAGCTCTGGGTGCTTTTATTTTCTTTAAAAAAGGGGCGCTGGAGTTCACAGTGGGGCACAGTAGTCAATGCTTTCCATTCCCTCCACTCAGCATAGGACGAAGGGGACTAGGCCTGGGGCCTAGGAGGCAGTGGAACAGTACAGTATGGTGGCAATGACATTATCACGACCCTGCAGGAAACCGGGGCTGTAAGCCACAAATGAACTGTGGCCTGCATTGCAAATGGAGGAATGGGGTTAGTATTGGCTTGCTCCAGGTGCTGGCAACCCACGATACATCACTGACGATGAAACAGTTTTTTCAAATGGTGTGCAAACATTATGATGGGAAGTTCCATACTGTGCTGCTGCCGGGGCTATTGCTGCCACTACTACTACCCCTATACAGCTGTATGTATCCTGCCTTGTCCATCAGGTTCTATAATTTAATGCTGCTCCCAAAAGAGGCATAATTTTTAGACTGCTTCTTGTGAACAAGCCATTGCTTTTTCTGATGCAACCATGTGTTCATAATTAATGGTAGGTATCTACCTTCATTAGGGGATAGTTTTTGGACAGCCTGTTCAGGACCAGCCATTGTTTTTATATATACTACTGTGTGTTTTTATTTAAAAAAAAAAAACTTAAAAAAATCTGACAGTGCAGTGTGTTTTTAACAGGATGTTTGTTACCACTGGTAAACGTGGGGCCATAAATCTCAATGTCACTTTGGCACTACTAATGCTGTCTTTGTATTGAAGAGCTTAAAAGGGTTTAGATACACTACCAAGAAACCCTAGAGCAAGCATGCTCAACCTGCGGCCCTCCAGCTGTTATAAAACTAAAACTCCCACCATGCTCTGCTGTAGGTTGATAGCTGGAGAGCCACAAGTTGAGCATCCCTGCCCTAGAGTGTCATACATCTCAATTCAGTCTGAGCACTTTTGATTCAGGTTAAATTTATTTATATCCGATTTGTTACAATCGGATCTGCAACTAATTTCAATAAATACGCTTATCTGTAGCTTCTTCCTGTAGCTATCACCAGTCTTCATGACAATAAAAGATAGCAATGTTATAGTTTTAACCCCTCTGTGACCAGCCTGTTACAGGCCTTAAAGGAGATTTTCTATGACTAATGTAAAAAATGAAAATCAGACATCATATTAGGGTTGTTTCGGGTATCAAAGTTTCGATACCCAATCGATACTTTTCTCTGGTATTGAGCTCGATACCAGGATTACTATTTTATTGATACTGGGCTGCGCTGCCGCACAGCCCAGTATCAGAGAACGGGGCTGCGCCGCCCTCAGCGCGGCCATGTTCTCCTCGGCAGCACGGGGAGAAGGAGGCAGTCTCTCCCTCCCCCTGTGCTGCCGCTGCAACCAATAGAGGGAGAGGGGGGCGGGAGGAGGGGCGGGCGCACTGGCCACCAATGCCTAGAAATGTTTCATATATAAATGCAGGCAGAAGACACATGCTGCCGACACCTGCCTGTGACAGAGCACTGCGATCAGAGGCAATTAACCCCTCAGGTGCCGCACCTGAGGGGTTATTTGCCGCAGATCGCAGCGCTCTGTCACAGGCAGGTGCCGGCAGCATGTGTCTTCTGCCTGCATTTATATATGAACTGTTACTAGGCATTGGTGGCCAGTGCTCCACTCCCACCCCCATCCCCAGTATTAAAACATTGGTGGCCAGTGTGGCCCCCCCTGTCCCCAGTATTAAAACATTAGTGGGCAGTGTGCCCCCCCTGTCCCCAGTATTAAAATACATTATTGGTGGCCAGTGCGCCCTCCCCCATCCCCCCTTCATCCCTCCCCCCAGTAAAAAAATAATTGGTGGCAGTGGCCACAGTGTCCCCTCACCTCCTCCTCATTGGTGGCAGTGGCAGTAATCAGAGCCCCAGCAGTGTAATGCTGGGGCTCTGATCGGTTACCATGGCAACCAGGATGTAACTGAAGTCCTGGCTGCCCTGGTCAGCTCCCTGCTGCTGTGTGCACTGTGCACAGGGCAGCAGGGAGAGTTTGAGATCCTATTCACCCTGATAGACCTGTATCAGGGTGAATAGGATGAAAATTATCCCAGGTTCTAGCCCCTAAGTTAATAAATAAACTGTAAAAGAAAAAAAAAAAAGTTAACAAAGTATACCAAAATATTAAGTATAAATCACCCCCTTTCCCAATTTTACATATAAAATATACAAACAATGAATAAATAAAATATTACATATCGCCGCATCTTAATAGTCCAAACTATTAAAAAATCCACTTTTATGTGGTGAACGCCGTAAAAGAAAAAAAAAGAAAAGAAAAAATGCACGATTCGCCATTTTCTTTTAGTCGCCTTGTCCCCACAAAAAGGTAGGATAGGACTGTTGTATTATGAGCCGGCGGTTCCATAAAATGTGGAATGCACGCGGATTTTTTTGGCGTTTTAATTTTTTCACGTGGTATCGAATGGTATCGAGTATCGCAATACTTTTTTATGGTATCGATACCGAATCAAAATTTTGGTACCGAAACAACTCTACATCATATAGTACGTAACAATCCCCTTCTAACAAAGCTAGAACCAGCTGCACCTCAAATAGACCCAGAGAGCTCCCCATTCACTGCTCTGCTAGATTTATATCAAACTGGCACCTAAAGTGGAGTGTCTTTTCTGCTGCAGCTCTCTCCCTATCACAGCTCCGGAGGCGTGAAAGGATTAAACTGATGATGTGGAGCAATCTCAGTGAGCAGGACAAGGAAATAAGAAAAAAAGACAGCAGGTGGTGCTATACAGATACATTCTATTGAATAACTTGCATTTTAATTGCATTTAATTACAAAAGAATTCAGATCCAGGTGCTGGTTTGAAAACTGTAGAATCGTTTTCTTGGGGCAGGTCCAATAATGACCAGTAGATTTTATTTTATTTTTTCATTTTTTCATTGTCACCTTTCAAGAGCTATAACTTTTTTTTGTCTGTCCATGTAGCCATACAAGGATATGTTTTTGTGGGACAAGTTGCAGTTTTTAATGGTGCCATGTTGGTGTACATATAACTTACTGATTAACTTTTACTTTCTGGATGGAGAAGGAAAAAACAGCTGCCACTGAGTTTTATGTTATACATTTTGTGGCAGTCATTCAGCATAAATAACACAATAACTTTATTTTCTGGGTCAGTGCAATTACAGTGATAGCAAACACGTATATATAATTTTATTATGTTTTACTACTTTTGCACACTAAAAAACCTCTTTTTAAAAGAAGAAAATGTTTTTGAATTGCCGCATCCCAAGACCTGTTGTGTGAGCACTATATTTTTGTGGGGCATTTTGCATTTTTGATTGGTATCATTTTTGGGTACATAACAATTTTTATTGCTTTTTGTTCCTTTTTTTTGTTGGCGTATAAGCAAAAATCAGCGATTCTGGCATTTTTTAAAATTTTATTTTATGGCATACACCGTACGGGATAAATGCTAATTGCGTTGTGCGGGTTGTTATGGACACAGTGACACCAAAGATGTGGAGAAGATTTTATTTTTGCTACTTATTTCTACTGAAAAGCAGTTTTTCAATAAAAAAAGCAATTTTTTAACTTTGATTTTTTTTTATTTACATTTTGTTTTTACTTTTTTAAACCATTCAATCGTCCAACAATAGGACTTTAATAGGCAATACTTTTGATTGCTTTTAAAATACTTTGCAATTTTCCTGTAAAGCAATGTACGGTATTTTAATGTCAGTGCTATACTGACATTCACCATCAGGTTTAGCCAGAGAGGCAGAGCCTGCTGGGACACGTTTGAGGCAGGTCTGGGGCCTTCAATGGGCCATGGCCTGCCTGCACTGATACACCCATCAATCTCATTTGCGGGGTGCCGATGGAAGACAGAGGGAGTCTCTCTCTTTGAAATGGCTTACATGCTTTGGGTTCTATTGCCAGTGGCATGTAAGGGGTTAAACAGCCAAGATCAGCACTTCTGATGGTCCGGGCCATTATGGCAGGAGTACGGCTGTTATGTTACAGCCATGTTCCTGCTCTCCTCCATAAAAAGACAGTGGCCAAGCCTAAGGCCCCTTAGCGACCTCCTTAAAATGTGTATTGGTGGTCATCGAGGGGTTAAATACTGTTCCCTGTGCAGCTATTGCTAATTCATTGCAGTAGCCTCATTGAACAAATGTGTAAATAACAGCCAACAATAATACATGTGATAGAAGGCTTTTTTTCTTTTTTCTTCCTTAGATTCTATATCAGTTTTCTATATCAGTTTCTATATCAGTTTCATCTAGTGTGAGCAGAAAGTTTAATTATCAATAGTCGTACTTCTGGGAAGAAGGGAGTGAGTCCCACTCATCAATTGCCCTACCACCCTAGAGATCTAGGGGGAGCTATTCCGCCTCTCTACAGACTGTTACAACATTAGGAAAGTTCCCTCTTGTAAGGTACTTTTAACCACGAAGCTTGTTGCCCCATGTGTGTTCAGTAAAAGCTTTATTTCCAAGTTACAACTGTGTCCACCTGTTTCCTTCCACCACCCTTGAGTGGTAAGTCACGTATACCACTCACTGACCCTCCCACATGTAAATAGTAATAAAATGTTATTGAAAATTTAAAAATAATAAACTGTTCAGTCCATCAGCATCATTAATATAGCACAAACGTAGTGCTTTATTGACTGTCTCAGCTTCCTGTTTGCATAGAGTTTTGACGAAGCAATCGTTAGCAAAAGCTTTCACAGCTCACCAAAGACCCAGTGAGAAGTGTATAAATATCAATGATTCTTTCAGCTCTATGGTTTATGATCCAGTCCGTCAGATGATTTAACTGAAGTTGTCAACGCTAATAGAAAACATGTTTGTTTTGCCTTTCCCTTGGTAACAGTAATTCAAGTAATGACAGCCCTTCCGAACTTCTCCTAGGACACTATGTGCCCTCTTGGCACCCTTCATTCTAGCACAATATTCATCATCAGGCTGCCCTTTATGTACGCCCAGTGCTCTGTACTAATATAACAGAATGCCTGGGTGTTTTTATGTATCGTCTAATGGTCTGTATTTTTAGCAGACGTATGGAAAATCACATTCTTAGAAAGTGAGCTACTAAGAGAGAAAAACTCCTCCGTTTCGGTATAAAGACATCAAGTTTCTCTGTAATAGGAGAATACTTTAGAGGAAATCCTGGACTAATAAAGGCTTTTCATCAATGCTCTATTTATATCTCTAAGAAAACTCTTTTAAAGGAAATTTGTTACCAATTTTAAAGGGGTTCTCTGGGCTTTTAATTTTGATGACCTCACCTTAGGCCATCAATATCTGATCGGCAGGGGTCCGACACCTGACACCTCCGACGATCAGCTGTATAAAGGGAAGGCGCACTATATCTATGGTGAGCAAGAAGAGAGAAGGGAGATGACATGTATGCACCTTCAGTTCATACAGCTGATCATCATGGGTGCCGAGTGTCAGACCCCCGATCTGATATTGATGACCAATCCTAAGGATATTAAATTATGGATATTAAAAGCCCAGTGAACCCCTTTGAGCTGTCCTATATGAGCAAAGCATAAAGTAGTGACAGATCCCGATTACCGTACTGTTACAATCACTTTTCCTCATGCTCAATTTTCATAAAATTCCACTCAATCACTGGCAGTGCGAGCCCAGCACTCACGGTACTTCATCCTGTGGATGGTTTTCAGCTTTCATACCATGCTGTGCATAGCAGAAAGTGTGGCACAGAAAAATCGTCAGTTCATGAATATCAAGGATTGTAGATTGCTTGCACAGAATGGAGAGGAATAAATCCTCAGCTCACTCAGCAGCAGAGAAACAGTGAAGTTATAAAAGGTACTGTACAAAAAAAAAGTGACTTAGCACTGTAATGAAGGTCTATGTTTTTCTGTCACCCAGGCCAACAAAAATCTAGTGCCAAATTCCTTTAAATGGGTTTCTGGAACTTTTAAGTTGAAGGTCTATTCTTTATATATCCTTAAAGAAGAACTCCCACAAAAAATGATATTCTCTGTCTGACCTGTTAGAATGGTACATGATGTAATCTGTAGTGAATGTAATCTTTTTACCAGTGACTGTATTTGTGAGCTATCCCCTACCTTCTGATTCTCAGCTGTGTCATGTGACCATGACCAGCAATCAGACTTTCCAAATAACACAGCTTATGTGTGGACAGGAAGTCGGTTTCTCCATGTATTTCTAAGGGAGCCTCAATATAGTCTCATTGGAATGACTAGAGAAGTAACTGACTTACTGTCCTGGGTTAGTTGGAGATCAGAGAGTTGGTGACATGACACAACTAAAAATTAGAAGGGAGGGATAGCTCACAAATACAGTCACTGATGAGAAGATTGCATTCGCTACAGATGACATCATGTACCTTTCTAGAAGGTCAGGTATTAAAAAAAATTAGTGGGAGTGCTACTTTAAGGGAGGTTTTGGTCTAAGAGACATATCAGAAGTTTTGAATGATGTGGGTCTGAGTGATGAGACCCCACTGATTTCTAGAACAAGAGGAGAGAAGTGCATACTTTCACTTCTCGCTGCATAAGATGGGATCCATAAAGGTCTATGGGCCGGTCTTGATTCCATTCTTAGCAGAGAAGAGAGAGAGTGTGATATGCCGTCATTCTAAAAATTGGTTGGTGTCTCAGCAATCAGACCCACACTGATCAAACCAGTTTCTATAACATATCAAAAGTTTTTTGAAAAGTTGGTTATGCTGTCTAAATTTTTAAATTGCTATATTTTTAATGGCACATATTTTATGGTAAATTTTGGTCAATATGCTCTGTGTTTATTTGTGGAAAAACAAAATGTTTTATGAAAATTTTAAAAAATTGCAGTTTTTTAAATTTAAAATTTAAATGTCACTGCTCATATAACAGAGGATACCATACAAATGACTCAGCAATTAACATTTACCATATATATCAACCTATTGGAATTAATTTTATGGCTTTATTTTTTAGGATTATATAAGTTGTTCTGTCTTCATACACGTTCACACAGTGTGCAGTCTGACATTCAGCATAAACCATTCTTGTCTTCTAAATAAGAGAACTGTTTATTGGTAAAACAGGATTGTTGATTGGTAAAACTACAAGAATACAAATAACTAGTGTTGGGCGCGAATATTCGCGATGCGAATATTTCGCGCGAATATCGCATATTCGCGATTTCGTGATTTTTTCGAATATCATGCCATAAATTCGATATTGCGAATATTCGCGTTGGTTAAATTAGATGATACACAATAAGTTCAAGAACTTCAGTTCATTTGTGTTGATAAATGAGTTTGAGTGACTCTGAGTTTCATTCATTTAAGGTGTTGTTTTGCATCAAGGCTCTTTTTCAAAGCCATAGCCAAAATCCTGCCTTTTTTGCGATTTTCCGTAATGCGATTTTTTTTGACAGTGATGCGAATATCTAACACTTGCTGACATGCCTGCGCATTGACTTGAAAATTGAAATATTGCCTTTATGCGATTTTTCCGTAATGCGATTTTTTTCACACTCTATGCGCTTGGTAGTCGCGATCGTCAACTTGCGAATACGAACATGCTGCGAATTGCGAATATATTCGAAAATTCGCATATTCGAATATATGTTTTCCTCTTCTTATTCTTATTCACCCCCAATCATTAGTTTCACTTTCAACAAGGCTTCATTTTATATCCATTCCTCGACCCCCCCGTCCCCACTTCCCTCCCTTGTCTTTTTTTTTTTTTTTGCGATTTTTCGTAATGCGATTTTTATTAAGCGATGCGATTTCTTTCACACGTGCTATTCTTCCTGCGCATTGATTGACTTGACCATCCCGGCCATGAAAGTTAAAGTGTTTTTGCGATTTTTGCCATGCGATTTTTTCCCGCTTGCGAATTCGTAACGCTGCGAATTGCGAATATATTCGAAAATTCGCATACACGAATATTCTATGCCTTGCACAGTATAAACTATCTAAATCTCAATTGGACCACAAGCTAGAAGCAGGCTGCTTGTAGCTTGTGGTGCAAATTAAATTGGTAGGGTGAGGTGAGACTTCCAATCATCACTTAATTATAAAGTTTACACTAATTTTAGTTCAGTTTGCGATTTTGTTTCGTAATGCGAATTTATGCGAATTTATGCGAATATATCATTTCCGTCAAAGTACATAGATCCCTCCCTTCTGTCTTTTTGTCCAATGAAAATGATGTACCTACAGTTGTCATAGGTTAGCAACCTCCCTAGCAACCAATAGGAAAGCTCCCCACCTCTTTACTATATAATATTCTTCCCAGCAGCCATTCTGTGCAGTTTTACTTGGAGTTGGTTGTGTTAGGAGCTAAAAACTGTGCTGTGCTGTGTGGTGTGGAATTGTGCTTTTTAAAAGCAATATATTTCACAATCTAATTATTCATTCTATAGTGTAGGTTGTAGTAGTAGGGAGTGATTAGTGTAGATTGAGGGAGCTTAAGTTTAGTTATATTGTAGGCTTTAGTTTAGTTTAGTTTTAGTGTTTTAGTTAAGTGTGTTAGTGTATTTCCTTAGGTTATAATAGTTTAGTTTGTGTAGTATTTGTTTTGTGTCTGTCAGTGTCCGTGTTTTACGTTAGATAAAAAAAAAAAAGAAAAAAAAAGTTTATATAGGGTAGTTTTTCTTAGTCTAGTAGGTTTTGTGTCTGTCAGTGTCAGTGTCCGCGTCTTTTGTTAGTTGAAAAAAAGAAAAAAAAGAAAAAAAAAGTTTATATAGGGTAGTTGTTAAATAGTTTAGTAGCTTTTGTTTCTGTCTGTGTCAGAGTCCGCGTCTTTTATTAGTTGAAAAAAAAAAAAAAGTTTATATAGGGTAGTTTTTCCTTAGTCTAGTAGGTTTTGTGTCTGTCAGTGTCAGTGTCCACGTCTTTTGTTAGTTGAAAGAAAAAAAAAACTAAAAAAAAAGTTTATATAGGGTAGTTGTTCAATAGTTTAGTAGCTTTTGTGTCTGTCTACGTCAGAGTCCGCGTCTTTTTCTTAGTTAAAAAAAAAGAAAAAAACTAAAAAAAAAAAGTTTATATAGGGTCGTTTTTCCTTAGTCTAGTAGCTTTTGTGTTTGTCAGTGTCAGTGTCTGTGTCTTTTGTTAGCTAAAAAAAAAAAAAAAAAAGTTTATATAGGGTAGTTTTTCCTTAGTCTACTAGGTTCTGTGTCTGTCTGCGTCAGTGTCCTTGTCTTCCTTTAGTTGGAAAAAAAGAAAAAAAACAAAAAAAGTTTATATAGGGTAGTTGTTGAATAGTTTATTTGCTTTTGTGTCTGTCTGCGTCAGAGTCTGCGTCTTTTCATAGTTGAAAAAACAAAAAAATTATATAGAGGTTAGGATTTATTAATTTATTGATTTAATTTATTGAATTCGTTTTTCATTTTAGCCCCAGATTCCCCATCCCAATAAAGTTTTCCCCAAATCCCACCCTTTTTTTTTTTGTCTGTGACAGTAAGACCAATCTCTGACCAGTATGACATCACGCGGGCGTTCTGGAAGTCGTGGTAGGGAAGTTGGTTCCAGTGCCGGACCGCTGCCTGCACGGGACCGCTCCTCTACCCGCGGAGGTTCAAGTGTGGGGCGTCCGACTAATCAGAGAGTTCTTTGGGCGTGGCAGCCGCCCAATTAGTTCTCAGGATGCCCAACAAGTTGTGGCTATGATGGCACAGTCCAGTGCCACAGAGTCCTCCGGCCCAGCCCCAACCAGCAGCAGCAGCATCTGCAGGGTTCCGCCTCCTGCAGAATCAACCCCCACCCCCGAAAATTTATCACCTGATCTTTTTGTGGATGTTGATTTTGATATCTTTGGGCAGGCAACTCAGGAGGAACAGGAGGCAGAACTGCAGTTCAGTCCTCCCCATGGTCAGCAACTCTTGGAAGAGATGGAGGGGAGATGGTGCCAGTGACATCCCTTCCAATAGGTGCAGGTGGTGTTAGCCACATAACCCCTGTACCTAGTCAGACCCAGGCATCAGCGAGGGGACAGCAGAGCCCGGTCAGGGGCTCTATGTCAGCTGCTCCCCTCTGTTCACCAAGGCTTGGCCCTGGGTCTGACACATCGGGGGATGAAGAGGAGGGTGACCAAGAATGGATGCCACCTCCCTTGTCAGGCATCAGCAGCACTGATGAGGAGGAAGGTCGGCACCGGAGGCAAACGGTGCGCCAGGTTACCAGTGAGTCTAGCAGCAGGGGCTCCACTGGTAATGTCAGCAGTAGGAGGCAGCAGCAGCAGCCACCTCCACCTGTGCGCACCGAGCCCGAACAGACGCAAGTGAGCACCAACCCATCTGACCGGCGGTCGGTGCATAAGTCGCCTGTTTGGGCTTACTTCACCCTGGCAGCTGATGATGTTACAGTAGCAATCTGTCAGCTATGCCGTGCCAGGGTGAAGAGAGGGAGGGTGGTGGCTCGGCTGGGTACTACAGCACTGAACCAGCACCTACGGGTCAACCACTGGCGGGAGTGGGAACAGATGAAGGGTGGTAGCAGCAGCGCCACCAGCAGTGTGCAGGGGACAGCAGCTCCTGCCACAGTACAGCAGCCCCACAACAGATCCCCGTAAGTCATTCCCACTCCGCCACTCCCTCTCATAGAGGTACTGGGACCGGCAGCCATACCTCTGCCTCCACTGCACCCTCCTCTATCTCCTCCTCCACTGCCGTCCGGCGCCAGCCATCAGTTGCTGACGCTTTTGAACGCACCGCGCCCTATGCCCCAGGGGACCGGCGTGTGCGTTCACTCAATGGAGCTCCTGGCAAGGGTTCTTGCCCAACATCTGCTCCCTTACAATCTTGTGGACAGCAATCCGTTCCGGCAGATGTTGGAGCAGGCACAACCCAGATGGCGTGTCCCCAGCCGCCATTACTTTGCCAGGACTGGCGTCCCTGCCCTATACCAGCACCTTGTGGAGAAAGTATGCCTGTCGCTGGATCATGCTGTCAGCGACAGGGTACATCTCACAATGGATGCTTGGACTAGCAGACATGGGCAGGGACGATACTTGAGTTTTACTGCCCATTGGGTGTCCCTCCGAGGCGCCGGGGAGGGATCGGCGGCATCAGAGTTTGTGGTGCCGCCGCGGGGTGTCCAGGGGAGAACTGCTGCTCTCCCACAAGCCACTGTCTCCACTGCTGCTGAGCCCCCAGTAAGCGTCCCTGTAACTATGCAAGTGTGGGGCACGTCCGTTGCCAGGCCGTGCTCCAGCTTGTGAGCTTGGGAGACAGGAGACACACTGGACCTGAAGTTCTGGCCGCACTTCAGGCTCAGGTCCAGAAGTGGCTGACACCCCGTAGGCTCCAGGCAGGTTTGGTTGTCTGTGACAACGGCAGCAACCTACTCGCCGCCCTTCAGGCTGGCAGTCTGACCCACGTGCCCTGCATGGCACATGTCCTCAACCTAGTGGTACAGAAGTTCCTCCGTACGTACCCAGGTTTGAGTGACATTGTGTTAAGGGTACGTAGGATTGCCAGCCATTTCCGACGCTCCCCAACTGCCACCGCGTCCCTGTCCAGACTGCAGCGGGACAACAGCCTGCCCCCTCACAGGCTGATTGTGGACAGTGTGACGCGGTGGAACTCAACCCTCCACATGCTGGAAAGGTTGTGGGAGCAGAGACGGGCGGTGAGGGAATACCTGCTGGACCTAGGCACTTCAGGGCCATCACACCCACTCCCCTATGTCACTAATACGGAGTGGGGGCAGATACAGCAGGTCTGTCACGTGTTGGCCCCATTTGAGCAGGCGACAAACATGGTCAGCGGGGAGCACGTTGGACTCAATGACGTGCTCCCATTAGTGTTCCTGCTGGACAGGACACTCGATCGCCTGCTTGAAGCTGGGGAGAGTGCCTTGGTGGAGCAAGATGAGGCTGCCTTGCTCCACCAGGACCAGGCCCAGGACGTTGAGGAGGAGGAGGAGGATGACACAGTGGACGTCCAGGAGTTTGGGCCTGGTCAGGAGGGAGAGCCGGTGATGGGGGCACCGTTAGTCCGGGGGTGGGGCAGCTCCAACCGGGAGCAGCAGCAACAGCAGCAGGAGGACCAAGAGGTCATGGTCCCGGGCAGCCATGACGAGTCACAGCGGGCTGTCCTCTTCCCCATGGCTGCCCACATGCTGCGATGCCTCAGGAGGGACCCCGGATCAAGAGTATTAAGGGGAGGGATGATTATTGGTTGGCCACCCTTTTAGACCCACGATGCAAGGGGAAACTGGAACAATTTATACCATCAAGTCGGCGGCAGGCCCGGATGGAACAACTGCGGGCCTGTCTGATCAAGCGTCTGGAGCAGACTACCCCTCGGCCTCCAGCTCCAGTTTCCCCGCCCATCTCACCCAGCAGGTGGCTGGACCCAGCAGCACCAGCCGAGCAGGTGACCTAATGGGTGAGATGAGGCTGTTCTACCAGTCTGCGCGACCCAGTACCAGCAGCAGCAGCAGCAGCAACCACCAGCGGCTGGCCCGCATGGTGGCAGACTACATGGGGTCCGTTGGTGCTTCAGACAGCATGAGCACTGACGACCCCATGGAGTACTGGGTTGCCAGACTGGACACCTGCCGTGAGCTCGCTCAGTATGCGCTGGAGTTATTGTCTGTCCCCCCTCCAGCGTACTGTCTGAGCGGACATTCAGCGCGGCAGGTGGGGTGGTCTGAGACAAGAGGACCCGTCTGTCCACTGACTCCGTGGACAGACTGACATTCATCAAAATGAACGAGTCCTGGATCGGCAGTGACTTCCTGGCCCCAGCTGTCGGTTCAGGCCGTTGAAGGGTCCCTTGTCCATCCCTCTCCCTCGCTCTCCCTCCGTAAATCCGTTGTTTTTAACCTTTTTAACTAATTTATTGTCTTATCTTAATATGAAATTATTTTTTATCCTATTTATGAATTTCTTTTTATATGTGTTGTATATATTTATGAATTTATTGATGAATTTTTATTGATTTTAATATGATTTTTAATATTCTTTATTAAGTTATTTTTTTATCAAATCTACTTAATTATGAAAAAATTACTTATTAAATTTAATCTTCTCATATGTATATATGTGTCAATATATTTTTAATTAATTTATTAATTTTGGTGAATCATGTACAGAGTCTGATAAAGAAATTTTATTTAATAATTTATTTTAATAATGTCTCTAAATTTCTTTAATCATGTGTTGTGTAGTGTAAATATATGAATTATAGAAAATAATTAAATGAATTTTCCCTTAAACATATCTTTTATGTATATATAGACTTAAATATGGATTATGTTTTAATATATATCAATTTTTTAAATTGAAAAAACTCAATAATATATTTAACTATAATCAAAAATCTATTCAACTATAATCAATGTAGTAGCCATACAGCGCTCCACACGTTGGCTGCACAGGGCTGCTCTCAGTTTCCACATCTGGCACATCCAGTGTGTGTAGCAGAACACAGCGGTAAGGCATCCAGCCTCCCTGTGTGCAGAACCCTTCACACCAGAGGGCAGTAGTAGTGGCGGGGATTAGCCACAGCTCTCTCATCCTCCATGTGTCTGTGAGGAGGAAAGGAATACCGGAGCTCTCCCCACCCATACACGATCATCGGCGCCCACACGCGGTGCTCCGTCCTACCGGTGGACCTATCCTTCCTGTACCGGTCTGAACAACGAACTCAATGAAGATCCAGCTATTCTCAGCAAGGATCTTGACGTGTCCGTAGTGCTTGCTAACCCGTCATGTCTAGTTCACGTCCCTCCACGCTAGTGTAACAGGAGAGTCAGCTGTATTCCCGGCTACAGGGATGGCGCTTTGTGGCTGACTCCAGTGCTCAGCACTGATCATCGATCTCATCTCATCTCATGGTGCTGAATAAGGCCTTAGAGGCGACATATCTCTACAAAGGGTGTAGTATTACTTTTCCCCTTTAAGGCTTTCCCTGAAATAGAATGGCTAGCAAAGTGCTGCAACTTCACTGTCACTAAGCGGGGCCTAGTAAGGATTCTGGTATGAAGGCATTATGTGTCTGGGTTTTAAGAAGAAATATCGTTTAAAGCTTACCTTTACCCGCATACCCAATGCACTGCAGCTGTGCTTCATTTTAGTTGAGTTGTAATATAAAAAAAGGAGTAGTTAAGATTCTTACATAAAGTCCACTAACACAATCATCTGCAATGCTGCTATCCGAAGGATGTAAATTTTCCATAATTCACTTTTCAGAAGTGAAAGGTTCTATATATATATATCGTAGTGTGACAGCACACATATATAAATATACATATAGTATATATCAATATATATTTTTAATAAATAACACTTCACTCCTGTGAAGGTCTGCATTATTCTATAGTCTCTACTTCACGTAATCTGCATTGTAGTCAATCCTATTTATGTATTTATTGTAGTTAATTTTAATGTCAATTTTGATTTCAAGCACAAGTAACTGTAGCACAGCTACTGTCCTTATCTAGGTATAGTTTATCCAAAAATCAATACAAGACCCAGACACATAATGCCTTCATACCAGAATCCTTACTAGGCCCCGCTTAGTGACAGTGAAGTTGCAGCACTTTGATAGCCATACCCTTTCTGGGAAAGCCTTAAAGGGGAAAAGTAATACTCCACCCTTTGTAGAGATATGTCGCCTCTAAGGCCTTATTCAGCACCATGAGATGAGATCGATGATCAGTGCTGAGCACTGGAGTCAGCCACAAGCGCCATCCCCGTAGCTGGGGAATACAGCTTACTCTTCTGTTACACTACTGGGGAGGGACATGAACTAGACATGACGGGTTAGCAGGCACTACGGACACGTCAAGATCCTTGCTGAGAATAGCTGGATCTTCACTGAGTTCGGTGTTCAGACCGGTACAGGAAGGATAGGTCCACCGGTAGGATGGAGCACCGCGTGTGGGCGCTGATAATCGTGTATGGGTGGGGAGAGCTCCGGTATTCCTTTCCTCCTCACAGACACATGGAGGATGAGAGAGCTGTGGCTAATCCCCGCCACTACTACTGCCCTCTGGTGTGAAGGGTTCGGCACACAGGGAGGCTGGATGCCTTACCGCTGTGTTCTGCTACACACACTGGATGTGCCAAATGTGGAAACTGAGAGCAGCCCTGTGCAGCCAACGTGTGGAGCAAATGTATTTGTGATGTACATTGTAGACATTGGACAATATAGAATTTAGCGTCATTTTTAACACAATCCTGCTGCACACATGGAACATCCTGATCTACCTGCTCTTTTTATCTATTTATGCTGCTGTCCAGGTCTGGGAGGGGCCCATTCCTGAGAGGATATTCCTGCTGCACCATTATACCTGCTGCTCTGCCAGTCGACTATACTACACGCTGCTGCTGCTGCTGTCCAGGTCTGGGAGGGGGCCCATTCCTGAGAGGATATTCCTGCTGCACCATTATACCTGCTGCTCTGCCAGTCGACTATACTACACGCTGCTGCTGCTGCTGTCCAGGTCTGGGAGGGGCCCATTCCTGAGAGGATATTCCTGCTGCACCATTATACCTGCTGCTCTGCCAGTCGACTATACTACACGCTGCTGCTGCTGCTGTCCAGGTCTGGGAGGGGCCCATTCCTGAGAGGATATTCCTGCTGCACCATTATACCTGCTGCTCTGCCAGTCGACTATACTACACGCTGCTGCTGCTGTCCAGGTCTGGGAGGGGGCCCATTCCTGAGAGGATATTCCTGCTGCACCATTATACCTGCTGCTCTGCCAGTCGACTATACTACACGCTGCTGCTGCTGTCCAGGTCTGGGAGGGGCCCATTCCTGAGAGGATATTCCTGCTGCACCATTATACCTGCTGCTCTGCCAGTCGACTATACTACACGCTGCTGCTGCTGCTGTCCAGGTCTGGGAGGGGGCCCATTCCTGAGAGGATATTCCTGCTGCACCATTATACCTGCTGCTCTGCCAGTCGACTATACTACACGCTGCTGCTGCTGCTGTCCAGGTCTGGGAGGGGGCCCATTCCTGAGAGGATATTCCTGCTGCACCATTATACCTGCTGCTCTGCCAGTCGACTATACTACACGCTGCTGCTGCTGCTGTCCAGGTCTGGGAGGGGGCCCATTCCTGAGAGGATATTCCTGCTGCACCATTATACCTGCTGCTCTGCCAGTCGACTATACTACACGCTGCTGCTGCTGCTGTCCAGGTCTGGGAGGGGGCCCATTCCTGAGAGGATATTCCTGCTGCACCATTATACCTGCTGCTCTGCCAGTCGACTATACTACACGCTGCTGCTGCTGCTGTCCAGGTCTGGGAGGGGGCCCATTCCTGAGAGGATATTCCTGCTGCACCATTATACCTGCTGCTCTGCCAGTCGACTATACTACACGCTGCTGCTGCTGCTGTCCAGGTCTGGGAGGGGGCCCATTCCTGAGAGGATATTCCTGCTGCACCATTATACCTGCTGCTCTGCCAGTCGACTATACTACACGCTGCTGCTGCTGCTGTCCAGGTCTGGGAGGGGCCCATTCCTGAGAGGATATTCCTGCTGCACCATTATACCTGCTGCTCTGCCAGTCGACTATACTACACGCTGCTGCTGCTGCTGTCCAGGTCTGGGAGGGGGCCCATTCCTGAGAGGATATTCCTGCTGCACCATTATACCTGCTGCTCTGCCAGTCGACTATACTACACGCTGCTGCTGCTGCTGTCCAGGTCTGGGAGGGGCCCATTCCTGAGAGGATATTCCTGCTGCACCATTATACCTGCTGCTCTGCCAGTCGACTATACTACACGCTGCTGCTGCTGCTGTCCAGGTCTGGGAGGGGCCCATTCCTGAGAGGATATTCCTGCTGCACCATTATACCTGCTGCTCTGCCAGTCGACTATACTACACGCTGCTGCTGCTGCTGTCCAGGTCTGGGAGGGGGCCCATTCCTGAGAGGATATTCCTGCTGCACCATTATACCTGCTGCTCTGCCAGTCGACTATACTACACGCGCTGCTGCTGCTGTCCAGGTCTGGGAGGGGCCCATTCCTGAGAGGATATTCCTGCTGCACCATTATACCTGCTGCTCTGCCAGTCGACTATACTACACGCTGCTGCTGCTGCTGTCCAGGTCTGGGAGGGGGCCCATTCCTGAGAGGATATTCCTGCTGCACCATTATACCTGCTGCTCTGCCAGTCGACTATACTACACGCTGCTGCTGCTGCTGTCCAGGTCTGGGAGGGGGCCCATTCCTGAGAGGATATTCCTGCTGCACCATTATACCTGCTGCTCTGCCAGTCGACTATACTACACGCTGCTGCTGCTGCTGTCCAGGTCTGGGAGGGGGCCCATTCCTGAGAGGATATTCCTGCTGCACCATTATACCTGCTGCTCTGCCAGTCGACTATACTACACGCTGCTGCTGCTGCTGTCCAGGTCTGGGAGGGGGCCCATTCCTGAGAGGATATTCCTGCTGCACCATTATACCTGCTGCTCTGCCAGTCGACTATACTACACGCTGCTGCTGCTGCTGTCCAGGTCTGGGAGGGGGCCCATTCCTGAGAGGATATTCCTGCTGCACCATTATACCTGCTGCTCTGCCAGTCGACTATACTACACGCTGCTGCTGCTGCTGTCCAGGTCTGGGAGGGGGCCCATTCCTGAGAGGATATTCCTGCTGCACCATTATACCTGCTGCTCTGCCAGTCGACTATACTACACTGCTGCTGCTGCTGTCCAGGTCTGGGAGGGGGCCCATTCCTGAGAGGATATTCCTGCTGCACCATTATACCTGCTGCTCTGCCAGTCGACTATACTACACGCTTGCTGCTGCTGTCCAGGTCTGGGAGGGGGCCCATTCCTGAGAGGATATTCCTGCTGCACCATTATACCTGCTGCTCTGCCAGTCGACTATACTACACGCTGCTGCTGCTGCTGTCCAGGTCTGGGAGGGGGCCCATTCCTGAGAGGATATTCCTGCTGCACCATTATACCTGCTGCTCTGCCAGTCGACTATACTACACGCTGCTGCTGCTGCTGTCCAGGTCTGGGAGGGGGCCCATTCCTGAGAGGATATTCCTGCTGCACCATTATACCTGCTGCTCTGCCAGTCGACTATACTACACGCTGCTGCTGCTGCTGTCCAGGTCTGGGAGGGGGCCCATTCCTGAGAGGATATTCCTGCTGCACCATTATACCTGCTGCTCTGCCAGTCGACTATACTACACGCTGCTGCTGCTGCTGTCCAGGTCTGGGAGGGGGCCCATTCCTGAGAGGATATTCCTGCTGCACCATTATACCTGCTGCTCTGCCAGTCGACTATACTACACGCTGCTGCTGCTGCTGTCCAGGTCTGGGAGGGGCCCATTCCTGAGAGGATATTCCTGCTGCACCATTATACCTGCTGCTCTGCCAGTCGACTATACTACAGCTGCTGCTGCTGCTGTCCAGGTCTGGGAGGGGGCCCATTCCTGAGAGGATATTCCTGCTGCACCATTATACCTGCTGCTCTGCCAGTCGACTATACTACACGCTGCTGCTGCTGTCCAGGTCTGGGAGGGGGCCCATTCCTGAGAGGATATTCCTGCTGCACCATTATACCTGCTGCTCTGCCAGTCGACTATACTACACGCTGCTGCTGCTGCTGTCCAGGTCTGGGAGGGGCCCATTCCTGAGAGGATATTCCTGCTGCACCATTATACCTGCTGCTCTGCCAGTCGACTATACTACACGCTGCTGCTGCTGTCCAGGTCTGGGAGGGGGCCCATTCCTGAGAGGATATTCCTGCTGCACCATTATACCTGCTGCTCTGCCAGTCGACTATACTACACGCTGCTGCTGCTGCTGTCCAGGTCTGGGAGGGGGCCCATTCCTGAGAGGATATTCCTGCTGCACCATTATACCTGCTGCTCTGCCAGTCGACTATACTACACGCTGCTGCTGCTGCGTCCAGGTCTGGGAGGGGGCCCATTCCTGAGAGGATATTCCTGCTGCACCATTATACCTGCTGCTCTGCCAGTCGACTATACTACACGCTGCTGCTGCTGTCCAGGTCTGGGAGGGGCCCATTCCTGAGAGGATATTCCTGCTGCACCATTATACCTGCTGCTCTGCCAGTCGACTATACTACACGCTGCTGCTGCTGTCCAGGTCTGGGAGGGGGCCCATTCCTGAGAGGATATTCCTGCTGCACCATTATACCTGCTGCTCTGCCAGTCGACTATACTACACGCTGCTGCTGCTGCTGTCCAGGTCTGGGAGGGGCCCATTCCTGAGAGGATATTCCTGCTGCACCATTATACCTGCTGCTCTGCCAGTCGACTATACTACACGCTGCTGCTGCTGTCCAGGTCTGGGAGGGGCCCATTCCTGAGAGGATATTCCTGCTGCACCATTATACCTGCTGCTCTGCCAGTCGACTATACTACACGCTGCTGCTGCTGCTGTCCAGGTCTGGGAGGGGGCCCATTCCTGAGAGGATATTCCTGCTGCACCATTATACCTGCTGCTCTGCCAGTCGACTATACTACACGCTGCTGCTGCTGTCCAGGTCTGGGAGGGGCCCATTCCTGAGAGGATATTCCTGCTGCACCATTATACCTGCTGCTCTGCCAGTCGACTATACTACACGCTGCTGCTGCTGCTGTCCAGGTCTGGGAGGGGGCCCATTCCTGAGAGGATATTCCTGCTGCACCATTATACCTGCTGCTCTGCCAGTCGACTATACTACACGCTGCTGCTGCTGTCCAGGTCTGGGAGGGGGCCCATTCCTGAGAGGATATTCCTGCTGCACCATTATACCTGCTGCTCTGCCAGTCGACTATACTACACGCTGCTGCTGCTGCTGTCCAGGTCTGGGAGGGGCCCATTCCTGAGAGGATATTCCTGCTGCACCATTATACCTGCTGCTCTGCCAGTCGACTATACTACACGCTGCTGCTGCTGTCCAGGTCTGGGAGGGGGCCCATTCCTGAGAGGATATTCCTGCTGCACCATTATACCTGCTGCTCTGCCAGTCGACTATACTACACGCTGCTGCTGCTGCTGTCCAGGTCTGGGAGGGGCCCATTCCTGAGAGGATATTCCTGCTGCACCATTATACCTGCTGCTCTGCCAGTCGACTATACTACACGCTGCTGCTGCTGCTGTCCAGGTCTGGGAGGGGGCCCATTCCTGAGAGGATATTCCTGCTGCACCATTATACCTGCTGCTCTGCCAGTCGACTATACTACACGCTGCTGCTGCTGCTGTCCAGGTCTGGGAGGGGGCCCATTCCTGAGAGGATATTCCTGCTGCACCATTATACCTGCTGCTCTGCCAGTCGACTATACTACACGCTGCTGCTGCTGCTGTCCAGGTCTGGGAGGGGGCCCATTCCTGAGAGGATATTCCTGCTGCACCATTATACCTGCTGCTCTGCCAGTCGACTATACTACACGCTGCTGCTGCTGCTGTCCAGGTCTGGGAGGGGCCCATTCCTGAGAGGATATTCCTGCTGCACCATTATACCTGCTGCTCTGCCAGTCGACTATACTACACGCTGCTGCTGCTGCTGTCCAGGTCTGGGAGGGGCCCATTCCTGAGAGGATATTCCTGCTGCACCATTATACCTGCTGCTCTGCCAGTCGACTATACTACACGCTGCTGCTGCTGCTGTCCAGGTCTGGGAGGGGGCCCATTCCTGAGAGGATATTCCTGCTGCACCATTATACCTGCTGCTCTGCCAGTCGACTATACTACAGCGCTGCTGCTGCTGTCCAGGTCTGGGAGGGGGCCCATTCCTGAGAGGATATTCCTGCTGCACCATTATACCTGCTGCTCTGCCAGTCGACTATACTACACGCTGCTGCTGCTGTCCAGGTCTGGGAGGGGCCCATTCCTGAGAGGATATTCCTGCTGCACCATTATACCTGCTGCTCTGCCAGTCGACTATACTACACGCTGCTGCTGCTGTCCAGGTCTGGGAGGGGCCCATTCCTGAGAGGATATTCCTGCTGCACCATTATACCTGCTGCTCTGCCAGTCGACTATACTACACGCTGCTGCTGCTGCTGTCCAGGTCTGGGAGGGGCCCATTCCTGAGAGGATATTCCTGCTGCACCATTATACCTGCTGCTCTGCCAGTCGACTATACTACACGCTGCTGCTGCTGCTGTCCAGGTCTGGGAGGGGCCCATTCCTGAGAGGATATTCCTGCTGCACCATTATACCTGCTGCTCTGCCAGTCGACTATACTACACGCTGCTGCTGCTGTCCAGGTCTGGGAGGGGCCCATTCCTGAGAGGATATTCCTGCTGCACCATTATACCTGCTGCTCTGCCAGTCGACTATACTACACGCTGCTGCTGCTGTCCAGGTCTGGGAGGGCCCATTCCTGAGAGGATATTCCTGCTGCACCATTATACCTGCTGCTCTGCCAGTCGACTATACTACAGCTGCTGCTGCTGCTGTCCAGGTCTGGGAGGGGCCCATTCCTGAGAGGATATTCCTGCTGCACCATTATACCTGCTGCTCTGCCAGTCGACTATACTACACGCTGCTGCTGCTGCTGTCCAGGTCTGGGAGGGGGCCCATTCCTGAGAGGATATTCCTGCTGCACCATTATACCTGCTGCTCTGCCAGTCGACTATACTACACGCTGCTGCTGCTGTCCAGGTCTGGGAGGGGCCCATTCCTGAGAGGATATTCCTGCTGCACCATTATACCTGCTGCTCTGCCAGTCGACTATACTACACGCTGCTGCTGCTGTCCAGGTCTGGGAGGGGGCCCATTCCTGAGAGGATATTCCTGCTGCACCATTATACCTGCTGCTCTGCCAGTCGACTATACTACACGCTGCTGCTGCTGTCCAGGTCTGGGAGGGGCCCATTCCTGAGAGGATATTCCTGCTGCACCATTATACCTGCTGCTCTGCCAGTCGACTATACTACACGCTGCTGCTGCTGCTGTCCAGGTCTGGGAGGGGCCCATTCCTGAGAGGATATTCCTGCTGCACCATTATACCTGCTGCTCTGCCAGTCGACTATACTACACGCTGCTGCTGCTGTCCAGGTCTGGGAGGGGCCCATTCCTGAGAGGATATTCCTGCTGCACCATTATACCTGCTGCTCTGCCAGTCGACTATACTACACGCTGCTGCTGCTGTCCAGGTCTGGGAGGGGCCCATTCCTGAGAGGATATTCCTGCTGCACCATTATACCTGCTGCTCTGCCAGTCGACTATACTACACGCTGCTGCTGCTGCTGTCCAGGTCTGGGAGGGGCCCATTCCTGAGAGGATATTCCTGCTGCACCATTATACCTGCTGCTCTGCCAGTCGACTATACTACACGCTGCTGCTGCTGTCCAGGTCTGGGAGGGGCCCATTCCTGAGAGGATATTCCTGCTGCACCATTATACCTGCTGCTCTGCCAGTCGACTATACTACACGCTGCTGCTGCTGTCCAGGTCTGGGAGGGCCCATTCCTGAGAGGATATTCCTGCTGCACCATTATACCTGCTGCTCTGCCAGTCGACTATACTACACGCTGCTGCTGCTGCTGTCCAGGTCTGGGAGGGGCCCATTCCTGAGAGGATATTCCTGCTGCACCATTATACCTGCTGCTCTGCCAGTCGACTATACTACACGCTGCTGCTGCTGTCCAGGTCTGGGAGGGGCCCATTCCTGAGAGGATATTCCTGCTGCACCATTATACCTGCTGCTCTGCCAGTCGACTATACTACACGCTGCTGCTGCTGCTGTCCAGGTCTGGGAGGGGCCCATTCCTGAGAGGATATTCCTGCTGCACCATTATACCTGCTGCTCTGCCAGTCGACTATACTACACTGCTGCTGCTGCTGTCCAGGTCTGGGAGGGGCCCATTCCTGAGAGGATATTCCTGCTGCACCATTATACCTGCTGCTCTGCCAGTCGACTATACTACACGCTGCTGCTGCTGCTGTCCAGGTCTGGGAGGGCCCATTCCTGAGAGGATATTCCTGCTGCACCATTATACCTGCTGCTCTGCCAGTCGACTATACTACACGCTGCTGCTGCTGCTGTCCAGGTCTGGGAGGGGCCCATTCCTGAGAGGATATTCCTGCTGCACCATTATACCTGCTGCTCTGCCAGTCGACTATACTACACGCTGCTGCTGCTGCTGTCCAGGTCTGGGAGGGGCCCATTCCTGAGAGGATATTCCTGCTGCACCATTATACCTGCTGCTCTGCCAGTCGACTATACTACACGCTGCTGCTGCTGCTGTCCAGGTCTGGGAGGGGCCCATTCCTGAGAGGATATTCCTGCTGCACCATTATACCTGCTGCTCTGCCAGTCGACTATACTACACGCTGCTGCTGCTGCTGTCCAGGTCTGGGAGGGGCCCATTCCTGAGAGGATATTCCTGCTGCACCATTATACCTGCTGCTCTGCCAGTCGACTATACTACACGCTGCTGCTGCTGTCCAGGTCTGGGAGGGCCCATTCCTGAGAGGATATTCCTGCTGCACCATTATACCTGCTGCTCTGCCAGTCGACTATACTACACGCTGCTGCTGCTGTGTCCAGGTCTGGGAGGGGCCCATTCCTGAGAGGATATTCCTGCTGCACCATTATACCTGCTGCTCTGCCAGTCGACTATACTACACGCTGCTGCTGCTGCTGTCCAGGTCTGGGAGGGGCCCATTCCTGAGAGGATATTCCTGCTGCACCATTATACCTGCTGCTCTGCCAGTCGACTATACTACACGCTGCTGCTGCTGCTGTCCAGGTCTGGGAGGGGCCCATTCCTGAGAGGATATTCCTGCTGCACCATTATACCTGCTGCTCTGCCAGTCGACTATACTACACGCTGCTGCTGCTGCTGTCCAGGTCTGGGAGGGCCCATTCCTGAGAGGATATTCCTGCTGCACCATTATACCTGCTGCTCTGCCAGTCGACTATACTACACTGCTGCTGCTGCTGTCCAGGTCTGGGAGGGGGCCCATTCCTGAGAGGATATTCCTGCTGCACCATTATACCTGCTGCTCTGCCAGTCGACTATACTACAGCGCTGCTGCTGCTGTCCAGGTCTGGGAGGGGCCCATTCCTGAGAGGATATTCCTGCTGCACCATTATACCTGCTGCTCTGCCAGTCGACTATACTACACGCTGCTGCTGCTGCTGTCCAGGTCTGGGAGGGGCCCATTCCTGAGAGGATATTCCTGCTGCACCATTATACCTGCTGCTCTGCCAGTCGACTATACTACACTGCTGCTGCTGCTGTCCAGGTCTGGGAGGGCCCATTCCTGAGAGGATATTCCTGCTGCACCATTATACCTGCTGCTCTGCCAGTCGACTATACTACACGCTGCTGCTGCTGTCCAGGTCTGGGAGGGCCCATTCCTGAGAGGATATTCCTGCTGCACCATTATACCTGCTGCTCTGCCAGTCGACTATACTACACGCTGCTGCTGCTGTCCAGGTCTGGGAGGGGGCCCATTCCTGAGAGGATATTCCTGCTGCACCATTATACCTGCTGCTCTGCCAGTCGACTATACTACACGCTGCTGCTGCTGCTGTCCAGGTCTGGGAGGGGGCCCATTCCTGAGAGGATATTCCTGCTGCACCATTATACCTGCTGCTCTGCCAGTCGACTATACTACACGCTGCTGCTGCTGTCCAGGTCTGGGAGGGGCCCATTCCTGAGAGGATATTCCTGCTGCACCATTATACCTGCTGCTCTGCCAGTCGACTATACTACACGCTGTCTGCTGCTGTCCAGGTCTGGGAGGGGGCCCATTCCTGAGAGGATATTCCTGCTGCACCATTATACCTGCTGCTCTGCCAGTCGACTATACTACACGCTGCTGCTGCTGCTGTCCAGGTCTGGGAGGGGGCCCATTCCTGAGAGGATATTCCTGCTGCACCATTATACCTGCTGCTCTGCCAGTCGACTATACTACACGCTGCTGCTGCTGCTGTCCAGGTCTGGGAGGGGCCCATTCCTGAGAGGATATTCCTGCTGCACCATTATACCTGCTGCTCTGCCAGTCGACTATACTACACGCTGCTGCTGCTGCTGTCCAGGTCTGGGAGGGGCCCATTCCTGAGAGGATATTCCTGCTGCACCATTATACCTGCTGCTCTGCCAGTCGACTATACTACACGCTGCTGCTGCTGTCCAGGTCTGGGAGGGGCCCATTCCTGAGAGGATATTCCTGCTGCACCATTATACCTGCTGCTCTGCCAGTCGACTATACTACACTGCTGCTGCTGCTGTCCAGGTCTGGGAGGGGGCCCATTCCTGAGAGGATATTCCTGCTGCACCATTATACCTGCTGCTCTGCCAGTCGACTATACTACACGCTGCTGCTGCTGCTGTCCAGGTCTGGGAGGGGCCCATTCCTGAGAGGATATTCCTGCTGCACCATTATACCTGCTGCTCTGCCAGTCGACTATACTACACGCTGCTGCTGCTGTCCAGGTCTGGGAGGGGCCCATTCCTGAGAGGATATTCCTGCTGCACCATTATACCTGCTGCTCTGCCAGTCGACTATACTACACGCTGCTGCTGCTGTCCAGGTCTGGGAGGGGCCCATTCCTGAGAGGATATTCCTGCTGCACCATTATACCTGCTGCTCTGCCAGTCGACTATACTACACGCTGCTGCTGCTGCTGTCCAGGTCTGGGAGGGGCCCATTCCTGAGAGGATATTCCTGCTGCACCATTATACCTGCTGCTCTGCCAGTCGACTATACTACACGCTGCTGCTGCTGCTGTCCAGGTCTGGGAGGGGCCCATTCCTGAGAGGATATTCCTGCTGCACCATTATACCTGCTGCTCTGCCAGTCGACTATACTACAGCGCTGCTGCTGCTGTCCAGGTCTGGGAGGGGCCCATTCCTGAGAGGATATTCCTGCTGCACCATTATACCTGCTGCTCTGCCAGTCGACTATACTACACGCTGCTGCTGCTGCTGTCCAGGTCTGGGAGGGGCCCATTCCTGAGAGGATATTCCTGCTGCACCATTATACCTGCTGCTCTGCCAGTCGACTATACTACACGCTGCTGCTGCTGCTGTCCAGGTCTGGGAGGGGGCCCATTCCTGAGAGGATATTCCTGCTGCACCATTATACCTGCTGCTCTGCCAGTCGACTATACTACACGCTGCTGCTGCTGCTGTCCAGGTCTGGGAGGGGGCCCATTCCTGAGAGGATATTCCTGCTGCACCATTATACCTGCTGCTCTGCCAGTCGACTATACTACACGCTGCTGCTGCTGCTGTCCAGGTCTGGGAGGGGCCCATTCCTGAGAGGATATTCCTGCTGCACCATTATACCTGCTGCTCTGCCAGTCGACTATACTACACGCTGCTGCTGCTGCTGTCCAGGTCTGGGAGGGGCCCATTCCTGAGAGGATATTCCTGCTGCACCATTATACCTGCTGCTCTGCCAGTCGACTATACTACACGCTGCTGCTGCTGCTGTCCAGGTCTGGGAGGGGCCCATTCCTGAGAGGATATTCCTGCTGCACCATTATACCTGCTGCTCTGCCAGTCGACTATACTACACGCTGCTGCTGCTGTCCAGGTCTGGGAGGGGCCCATTCCTGAGAGGATATTCCTGCTGCACCATTATACCTGCTGCTCTGCCAGTCGACTATACTACACGCTGCTGCTGCTGCTGTCCAGGTCTGGGAGGGGGCCCATTCCTGAGAGGATATTCCTGCTGCACCATTATACCTGCTGCTCTGCCAGTCGACTATACTACACGCTGCTGCTGCTGTCCAGGTCTGGGAGGGGCCCATTCCTGAGAGGATATTCCTGCTGCACCATTATACCTGCTGCTCTGCCAGTCGACTATACTACACGCTGCTGCTGCTGTCCAGGTCTGGGAGGGGCCCATTCCTGAGAGGATATTCCTGCTGCACCATTATACCTGCTGCTCTGCCAGTCGACTATACTACACGCTGCTGCTGCTGTCCAGGTCTGGGAGGGCCCATTCCTGAGAGGATATTCCTGCTGCACCATTATACCTGCTGCTCTGCCAGTCGACTCATACTACGCTGCTGCTGCTGCTGTCCAGGTCTGGGAGGGGGCCCATTCCTGAGAGGATATTCCTGCTGCACCATTATACCTGCTGCTCTGCCAGTCGACTATACTACACGCTGCTGCTGCTGTCCAGGTCTGGGAGGGGCCCATTCCTGAGAGGATATTCCTGCTGCACCATTATACCTGCTGCTCTGCCAGTCGACTATACTACACGCTGCTGCTGCTGTCCAGGTCTGGGAGGGGCCCATTCCTGAGAGGATATTCCTGCTGCACCATTATACCTGCTGCTCTGCCAGTCGACTATACTACACGCTGCTGCTGCTGCTGTCCAGGTCTGGGAGGGGCCCATTCCTGAGAGGATATTCCTGCTGCACCATTATACCTGCTGCTCTGCCAGTCGACTATACTACACGCTGCTGCTGCTGCTGTCCAGGTCTGGGAGGGCCCATTCCTGAGAGGATATTCCTGCTGCACCATTATACCTGCTGCTCTGCCAGTCGACTATACTACACGCGCTGCTGCTGCTGTCCAGGTCTGGGAGGGGCCCATTCCTGAGAGGATATTCCTGCTGCACCATTATACCTGCTGCTCTGCCAGTCGACTATACTACACGCTGCTGCTGCTGTCCAGGTCTGGGAGGGGCCCATTCCTGAGAGGATATTCCTGCTGCACCATTATACCTGCTGCTCTGCCAGTCGACTATACTACACGCTGCTGCTGCTGCTGTCCAGGTCTGGGAGGGGGCCCATTCCTGAGAGGATATTCCTGCTGCACCATTATACCTGCTGCTCTGCCAGTCGACTATACTACGCTGCTGCTGCTGCTGTCCAGGTCTGGGAGGGGCCCATTCCTGAGAGGATATTCCTGCTGCACCATTATACCTGCTGCTCTGCCAGTCGACTATACTACACGCTGCTGCTGCTGTCCAGGTCTGGGAGGGGCCCATTCCTGAGAGGATATTCCTGCTGCACCATTATACCTGCTGCTCTGCCAGTCGACTATACTACACGCTGCTGCTGCTGCTGTCCAGGTCTGGGAGGGGCCCATTCCTGAGAGGATATTCCTGCTGCACCATTATACCTGCTGCTCTGCCAGTCGACTATACTACACGCTGCTGCTGCTGTCCAGGTCTGGGAGGGGGCCCATTCCTGAGAGGATATTCCTGCTGCACCATTATACCTGCTGCTCTGCCAGTCGACTATACTACACGCTGCTGCTGCTGTCCAGGTCTGGGAGGGGCCCATTCCTGAGAGGATATTCCTGCTGCACCATTATACCTGCTGCTCTGCCAGTCGACTATACTACACGCTGCTGCTGCTGTCCAGGTCTGGGAGGGGCCCATTCCTGAGAGGATATTCCTGCTGCACCATTATACCTGCTGCTCTGCCAGTCGACTATACTACACGCTGCTGCTGCTGCTGTCCAGGTCTGGGAGGGGCCCATTCCTGAGAGGATATTCCTGCTGCACCATTATACCTGCTGCTCTGCCAGTCGACTATACTACACGCTGCTGCTGCTGCTGTCCAGGTCTGGGAGGGGCCCATTCCTGAGAGGATATTCCTGCTGCACCATTATACCTGCTGCTCTGCCAGTCGACTATACTACACGCTGCTGCTGCTGTCCAGGTCTGGGAGGGGGCCCATTCCTGAGAGGATATTCCTGCTGCACCATTATACCTGCTGCTCTGCCAGTCGACTATACTACACGCTGCTGCTGCTGTCCAGGTCTGGGAGGGGGCCCATTCCTGAGAGGATATTCCTGCTGCACCATTATACCTGCTGCTCTGCCAGTCGACTATACTACACGCTGCTGCTGCTGCTGTCCAGGTCTGGGAGGGGGCCCATTCCTGAGAGGATATTCCTGCTGCACCATTATACCTGCTGCTCTGCCAGTCGACTATACTACACGCTGCTGCTGCTGCTGTCCAGGTCTGGGAGGGGCCCATTCCTGAGAGGATATTCCTGCTGCACCATTATACCTGCTGCTCTGCCAGTCGACTATACTACACGCTGCTGCTGCTGTCCAGGTCTGGGAGGGGGCCCATTCCTGAGAGGATATTCCTGCTGCACCATTATACCTGCTGCTCTGCCAGTCGACTATACTACACGCTGCTGCTGCTGTCCAGGTCTGGGAGGGGGCCCATTCCTGAGAGGATATTCCTGCTGCACCATTATACCTGCTGCTCTGCCAGTCGACTATACTACACGCTGCTGCTGCTGTCCAGGTCTGGGAGGGGCCCATTCCTGAGAGGATATTCCTGCTGCACCATTATACCTGCTGCTCTGCCAGTCGACTATACTACACGCTGCTGCTGCTGTCCAGGTCTGGGAGGGGCCCATTCCTGAGAGGATATTCCTGCTGCACCATTATACCTGCTGCTCTGCCAGTCGACTATACTACACGCTGCTGCTGCTGTCCAGGTCTGGGAGGGGGCCCATTCCTGAGAGGATATTCCTGCTGCACCATTATACCTGCTGCTCTGCCAGTCGACTATACTACACGCTGCTGCTGCTGCTGTCCAGGTCTGGGAGGGGCCCATTCCTGAGAGGATATTCCTGCTGCACCATTATACCTGCTGCTCTGCCAGTCGACTATACTACACGCTGCTGCTGCTGCTGTCCAGGTCTGGGAGGGCCCATTCCTGAGAGGATATTCCTGCTGCACCATTATACCTGCTGCTCTGCCAGTCGACTATACTACACGCTGCTGCTGCTGCTGTCCAGGTCTGGGAGGGGCCCATTCCTGAGAGGATATTCCTGCTGCACCATTATACCTGCTGCTCTGCCAGTCGACTATACTACACGCTGCTGCTGCTGTCCAGGTCTGGGAGGGGGCCCATTCCTGAGAGGATATTCCTGCTGCACCATTATACCTGCTGCTCTGCCAGTCGACTATACTACACGCTGCTGCTGCTGCTGTCCAGGTCTGGGAGGGGCCCATTCCTGAGAGGATATTCCTGCTGCACCATTATACCTGCTGCTCTGCCAGTCGACTATACTACACGCTGCTGCTGCTGCTGTCCAGGTCTGGGAGGGGCCCATTCCTGAGAGGATATTCCTGCTGCACCATTATACCTGCTGCTCTGCCAGTCGACTATACTACACGCTGCTGCTGCTGTCCAGGTCTGGGAGGGGGCCCATTCCTGAGAGGATATTCCTGCTGCACCATTATACCTGCTGCTCTGCCAGTCGACTATACTACACGCTGCTGCTGCTGCTGTCCAGGTCTGGGAGGGGGCCCATTCCTGAGAGGATATTCCTGCTGCACCATTATACCTGCTGCTCTGCCAGTCGACTATACTACACGCTGCTGCTGCTGTCCAGGTCTGGGAGGGGGCCCATTCCTGAGAGGATATTCCTGCTGCACCATTATACCTGCTGCTCTGCCAGTCGACTATACTACACGCTGCTGCTGCTGCTGTCCAGGTCTGGGAGGGGGCCCATTCCTGAGAGGATATTCCTGCTGCACCATTATACCTGCTGCTCTGCCAGTCGACTATACTACACGCTGCTGCTGCTGCTGTCCAGGTCTGGGAGGGGGCCCATTCCTGAGAGGATATTCCTGCTGCACCATTATACCTGCTGCTCTGCCAGTCGACTATACTACACGCTGCTGCTGCTGCTGTCCAGGTCTGGGAGGGGGCCCATTCCTGAGAGGATATTCCTGCTGCACCATTATACCTGCTGCTCTGCCAGTCGACTATACTACACGCTGCTGCTGCTGCTGTCCAGGTCTGGGAGGGGGCCCATTCCTGAGAGGATATTCCTGCTGCACCATTATACCTGCTGCTCTGCCAGTCGACTATACTACACGCTGCTGCTGCTGTCCAGGTCTGGGAGGGGGCCCATTCCTGAGAGGATATTCCTGCTGCACCATTATACCTGCTGCTCTGCCAGTCGACTATACTACACGCTGCTGCTGCTGCTGTCCAGGTCTGGGAGGGGGCCCATTCCTGAGAGGATATTCCTGCTGCACCATTATACCTGCTGCTCTGCCAGTCGACTATACTACACGCTGCTGCTGCTGTCCAGGTCTGGGAGGGGGCCCATTCCTGAGAGGATATTCCTGCTGCACCATTATACCTGCTGCTCTGCCAGTCGACTATACTACACGCTGCTGCTGCTGTCCAGGTCTGGGAGGGGGCCCATTCCTGAGAGGATATTCCTGCTGCACCATTATACCTGCTGCTCTGCCAGTCGACTATACTACACGCTGCTGCTGCTGTCCAGGTCTGGGAGGGGGCCCATTCCTGAGAGGATATTCCTGCTGCACCATTATACCTGCTGCTCTGCCAGTCGACTATACTACACGCTGCTTGCTGCTGTCCAGGTCTGGGAGGGGGCCCATTCCTGAGAGGATATTCCTGCTGCACCATTATACCTGCTGCTCTGCCAGTCGACTATACTACACGCTGCTGCTGCTGTCCAGGTCTGGGAGGGGGCCCATTCCTGAGAGGATATTCCTGCTGCACCATTATACCTGCTGCTCTGCCAGTCGACTATACTACACGCTGCTGCTGCTGTCCAGGTCTGGGAGGGGGCCCATTCCTGAGAGGATATTCCTGCTGCACCATTATACCTGCTGCTCTGCCAGTCGACTATACTACACGCTGCTGCTGCTGCTGTCCAGGTCTGGGAGGGGGCCCATTCCTGAGAGGATATTCCTGCTGCACCATTATACCTGCTGCTCTGCCAGTCGACTATACTACACGCTGCTGCTGCTGTCCAGGTCTGGGAGGGGGCCCATTCCTGAGAGGATATTCCTGCTGCACCATTATACCTGCTGCTCTGCCAGTCGACTATACTACACGCTGCTGCTGCTGTCCAGGTCTGGGAGGGGGCCCATTCCTGAGAGGATATTCCTGCTGCACCATTATACCTGCTGCTCTGCCAGTCGACTATACTACACGCTGCTGCTGCTGCTGTCCAGGTCTGGGAGGGGGCCCATTCCTGAGAGGATATTCCTGCTGCACCATTATACCTGCTGCTCTGCCAGTCGACTATACTACACGCTGCTGCTGCTGCTGTCCAGGTCTGGGAGGGGGCCCATTCCTGAGAGGATATTCCTGCTGCACCATTATACCTGCTGCTCTGCCAGTCGACTATACTACACGCTGCTGCTGCTGCTGTCCAGGTCTGGGAGGGGGCCCATTCCTGAGAGGATATTCCTGCTGCACCATTATACCTGCTGCTCTGCCAGTCGACTATACTACACGCTGCTGCTGCTGCTGTCCAGGTCTGGGAGGGGGCCCATTCCTGAGAGGATATTCCTGCTGCACCATTATACCTGCTGCTCTGCCAGTCGACTATACTACACGCTGCTGCTGCTGCTGTCCAGGTCTGGGAGGGGGCCCATTCCTGAGAGGATATTCCTGCTGCACCATTATACCTGCTGCTCTGCCAGTCGACTATACTACACGCTGCTTGCTGCTGTCCAGGTCTGGGAGGGGGCCCATTCCTGAGAGGATATTCCTGCTGCACCATTATACCTGCTGCTCTGCCAGTCGACTATACTACACGCTGCTGCTGCTGTCCAGGTCTGGGAGGGGGCCCATTCCTGAGAGGATATTCCTGCTGCACCATTATACCTGCTGCTCTGCCAGTCGACTATACTACACGCTGCTGCTGCTGCTGTCCAGGTCTGGGAGGGGGCCCATTCCTGAGAGGATATTCCTGCTGCACCATTATACCTGCTGCTCTGCCAGTCGACTATACTACACGCTGCTTGCTGCTGTCCAGGTCTGGGAGGGGGCCCATTCCTGAGAGGATATTCCTGCTGCACCATTATACCTGCTGCTCTGCCAGTCGACTATACTACACGCTGCTGCTGCTGTCCAGGTCTGGGAGGGGGCCCATTCCTGAGAGGATATTCCTGCTGCACCATTATACCTGCTGCTCTGCCAGTCGACTATACTACACGCTGCTGCTGCTGCTGTCCAGGTCTGGGAGGGGGCCCATTCCTGAGAGGATATTCCTGCTGCACCATTATACCTGCTGCTCTGCCAGTCGACTATACTACACGCTGCTGCTGCTGCTGTCCAGGTCTGGGAGGGGGCCCATTCCTGAGAGGATATTCCTGCTGCACCATTATACCTGCTGCTCTGCCAGTCGACTATACTACACGCTGCTGCTGCTGCTGTCCAGGTCTGGGAGGGGGCCCATTCCTGAGAGGATATTCCTGCTGCACCATTATACCTGCTGCTCTGCCAGTCGACTATACTACACGCTGCTGCTGCTGCTGTCCAGGTCTGGGAGGGGGCCCATTCCTGAGAGGATATTCCTGCTGCACCATTATACCTGCTGCTCTGCCAGTCGACTATACTACACGCTGCTGCTGCTGCTGTCCAGGTCTGGGAGGGGGCCCATTCCTGAGAGGATATTCCTGCTGCACCATTATACCTGCTGCTCTGCCAGTCGACTATACTACACGCTGCTGCTGCTGCTGTCCAGGTCTGGGAGGGGGCCCATTCCTGAGAGGATATTCCTGCTGCACCATTATACCTGCTGCTCTGCCAGTCGACTATACTACACGCTGCTGCTGCTGCTGTCCAGGTCTGGGAGGGGGCCCATTCCTGAGAGGATATTCCTGCTGCACCATTATACCTGCTGCTCTGCCAGTCGACTATACTACACGCTGCTGCTGCTGTCCAGGTCTGGGAGGGGGCCCATTCCTGAGAGGATATTCCTGCTGCACCATTATACCTGCTGCTCTGCCAGTCGACTATACTACACGCTGCTTGCTGCTGTCCAGGTCTGGGAGGGGGCCCATTCCTGAGAGGATATTCCTGCTGCACCATTATACCTGCTGCTCTGCCAGTCGACTATACTACACGCTGCTGCTGCTGCTGTCCAGGTCTGGGAGGGGGCCCATTCCTGAGAGGATATTCCTGCTGCACCATTATACCTGCTGCTCTGCCAGTCGACTATACTACACGCTGCTGCTGCTGTCCAGGTCTGGGAGGGGGCCCATTCCTGAGAGGATATTCCTGCTGCACCATTATACCTGCTGCTCTGCCAGTCGACTATACTACACGCTGCTGCTGCTGCTGTCCAGGTCTGGGAGGGGGCCCATTCCTGAGAGGATATTCCTGCTGCACCATTATACCTGCTGCTCTGCCAGTCGACTATACTACACGCTGCTGCTGCTGTCCAGGTCTGGGAGGGGGCCCATTCCTGAGAGGATATTCCTGCTGCACCATTATACCTGCTGCTCTGCCAGTCGACTATACTACACGCTGCTGCTGCTGCTGTCCAGGTCTGGGAGGGGGCCCATTCCTGAGAGGATATTCCTGCTGCACCATTATACCTGCTGCTCTGCCAGTCGACTATACTACACGCTGCTTGCTGCTGTCCAGGTCTGGGAGGGGGCCCATTCCTGAGAGGATATTCCTGCTGCACCATTATACCTGCTGCTCTGCCAGTCGACTATACTACACGCTGCTGCTGCTGTCCAGGTCTGGGAGGGGGCCCATTCCTGAGAGGATATTCCTGCTGCACCATTATACCTGCTGCTCTGCCAGTCGACTATACTACACGCTGCTTGCTGCTGTCCAGGTCTGGGAGGGGGCCCATTCCTGAGAGGATATTCCTGCTGCACCATTATACCTGCTGCTCTGCCAGTCGACTATACTACACGCTGCTGCTGCTGCTGTCCAGGTCTGGGAGGGGGCCCATTCCTGAGAGGATATTCCTGCTGCACCATTATACCTGCTGCTCTGCCAGTCGACTATACTACACGCTGCTGCTGCTGCTGTCCAGGTCTGGGAGGGGGCCCATTCCTGAGAGGATATTCCTGCTGCACCATTATACCTGCTGCTCTGCCAGTCGACTATACTACACGCTGCTGCTGCTGTCCAGGTCTGGGAGGGGGCCCATTCCTGAGAGGATATTCCTGCTGCACCATTATACCTGCTGCTCTGCCAGTCGACTATACTACACGCTGCTGCTGCTGCTGTCCAGGTCTGGGAGGGGGCCCATTCCTGAGAGGATATTCCTGCTGCACCATTATACCTGCTGCTCTGCCAGTCGACTATACTACACGCCTGCTGCTGCTGTCCAGGTCTGGGAGGGGGCCCATTCCTGAGAGGATATTCCTGCTGCACCATTATACCTGCTGCTCTGCCAGTCGACTATACTACACGCTGCTGCTGCTGTCCAGGTCTGGGAGGGGGCCCATTCCTGAGAGGATATTCCTGCTGCACCATTATACCTGCTGCTCTGCCAGTCGACTATACTACACGCTGCTGCTGCTGTCCAGGTCTGGGAGGGGGCCCATTCCTGAGAGGATATTCCTGCTGCACCATTATACCTGCTGCTCTGCCAGTCGACTATACTACACGCTGCTGCTGCTGCTGTCCAGGTCTGGGAGGGGGCCCATTCCTGAGAGGATATTCCTGCTGCACCATTATACCTGCTGCTCTGCCAGTCGACTATACTACACTGCTGCTGCTGCTGTCCAGGTCTGGGAGGGGGCCCATTCCTGAGAGGATATTCCTGCTGCACCATTATACCTGCTGCTCTGCCAGTCGACTATACTACACGCTGCTGCTGCTGTCCAGGTCTGGGAGGGGGCCCATTCCTGAGAGGATATTCCTGCTGCACCATTATACCTGCTGCTCTGCCAGTCGACTATACTACACGCTGCTGCTGCTGTCCAGGTCTGGGAGGGGGCCCATTCCTGAGAGGATATTCCTGCTGCACCATTATACCTGCTGCTCTGCCAGTCGACTATACTACACGCTGCTGCTGCTGTCCAGGTCTGGGAGGGGGCCCATTCCTGAGAGGATATTCCTGCTGCACCATTATACCTGCTGCTCTGCCAGTCGACTATACTACACGCTGCTGCTGCTGCTGTCCAGGTCTGGGAGGGGGCCCATTCCTGAGAGGATATTCCTGCTGCACCATTATACCTGCTGCTCTGCCAGTCGACTATACTACACGCTGCTGTTGCTGCTGTCCAGGTCTGGGAGGGGGCCCATTCCTGAGAGGATATTCCTGCTGCACCATTATACCTGCTGCTCTGCCAGTCGACTATACTACACGCTGCTGCTGCTGTCCAGGTCTGGGAGGGGGCCCATTCCTGAGAGGATATTCCTGCTGCACCATTATACCTGCTGCTCTGCCAGTCGACTATACTACACGCTGCTGCTGCTGCTGTCCAGGTCTGGGAGGGGGCCCATTCCTGAGAGGATATTCCTGCTGCACCATTATACCTGCTGCTCTGCCAGTCGACTATACTACACGCTGCTGCTGCTGTCCAGGTCTGGGAGGGGGCCCATTCCTGAGAGGATATTCCTGCTGCACCATTATACCTGCTGCTCTGCCAGTCGACTATACTACACGCTGCTGCTGCTGCTGTCCAGGTCTGGGAGGGGGCCCATTCCTGAGAGGATATTCCTGCTGCACCATTATACCTGCTGCTCTGCCAGTCGACTATACTACACGCTGCTGCTGCTGTCCAGGTCTGGGAGGGGGCCCATTCCTGAGAGGATATTCCTGCTGCACCATTATACCTGCTGCTCTGCCAGTCGACTATACTACACGCTGCTTGCTGCTGTCCAGGTCTGGGAGGGGGCCCATTCCTGAGAGGATATTCCTGCTGCACCATTATACCTGCTGCTCTGCCAGTCGACTATACTACACGCTGCTGCTGCTGTCCAGGTCTGGGAGGGGGCCCATTCCTGAGAGGATATTCCTGCTGCACCATTATACCTGCTGCTCTGCCAGTCGACTATACTACACGCTGCTGCTGCTGCTGTCCAGGTCTGGGAGGGGGCCCATTCCTGAGAGGATATTCCTGCTGCACCATTATACCTGCTGCTCTGCCAGTCGACTATACTACACGCTGCTGCTGCTGCTGTCCAGGTCTGGGAGGGGGCCCATTCCTGAGAGGATATTCCTGCTGCACCATTATACCTGCTGCTCTGCCAGTCGACTATACTACACGCTGCTGCTGCTGTCCAGGTCTGGGAGGGGGCCCATTCCTGAGAGGATATTCCTGCTGCACCATTATACCTGCTGCTCTGCCAGTCGACTATACTACACGCTGCTGCTGCTGTCCAGGTCTGGGAGGGGGCCCATTCCTGAGAGGATATTCCTGCTGCACCATTATACCTGCTGCTCTGCCAGTCGACTATACTACACGCTGCTGCTGCTGCTGTCCAGGTCTGGGAGGGGGCCCATTCCTGAGAGGATATTCCTGCTGCACCATTATACCTGCTGCTCTGCCAGTCGACTATACTACACGCTGCTGCTGCTGCTGTCCAGGTCTGGGAGGGGGCCCATTCCTGAGAGGATATTCCTGCTGCACCATTATACCTGCTGCTCTGCCAGTCGACTATACTACACGCTGCTGCTGCTGCTGTCCAGGTCTGGGAGGGGGCCCATTCCTGAGAGGATATTCCTGCTGCACCATTATACCTGCTGCTCTGCCAGTCGACTATACTACACGCTGCTGCTGCTGCTGTCCAGGTCTGGGAGGGGGCCCATTCCTGAGAGGATATTCCTGCTGCACCATTATACCTGCTGCTCTGCCAGTCGACTATACTACACGCTGCTGCTGCTGCTGTCCAGGTCTGGGAGGGGGCCCATTCCTGAGAGGATATTCCTGCTGCACCATTATACCTGCTGCTCTGCCAGTCGACTATACTACACGCTGCTGCTGCTGCTGTCCAGGTCTGGGAGGGGGCCCATTCCTGAGAGGATATTCCTGCTGCACCATTATACCTGCTGCTCTGCCAGTCGACTATACTACACGCTGCTGCTGCTGCTGTCCAGGTCTGGGAGGGGGCCCATTCCTGAGAGGATATTCCTGCTGCACCATTATACCTGCTGCTCTGCCAGTCGACTATACTACACGCTGCTGCTGCTGCTGTCCAGGTCTGGGAGGGGGCCCATTCCTGAGAGGATATTCCTGCTGCACCATTATACCTGCTGCTCTGCCAGTCGACTATACTACACGCTGCTGCTGCTGCTGTCCAGGTCTGGGAGGGGGCCCATTCCTGAGAGGATATTCCTGCTGCACCATTATACCTGCTGCTCTGCCAGTCGACTATACTACACCGCTGCTGCTGCTGTCCAGGTCTGGGAGGGGGCCCATTCCTGAGAGGATATTCCTGCTGCACCATTATACCTGCTGCTCTGCCAGTCGACTATACTACACGCTGCTGCTGCTGCTGTCCAGGTCTGGGAGGGGGCCCATTCCTGAGAGGATATTCCTGCTGCACCATTATACCTGCTGCTCTGCCAGTCGACTATACTACACGCTGCTGCTGCTGCTGTCCAGGTCTGGGAGGGGGCCCATTCCTGAGAGGATATTCCTGCTGCACCATTATACCTGCTGCTCTGCCAGTCGACTATACTACACGCTGCTGCTGCTGCTGTCCAGGTCTGGGAGGGGGCCCATTCCTGAGAGGATATTCCTGCTGCACCATTATACCTGCTGCTCTGCCAGTCGACTATACTACACGCTGCTGCTGCTGCTGTCCAGGTCTGGGAGGGGGCCCATTCCTGAGAGGATATTCCTGCTGCACCATTATACCTGCTGCTCTGCCAGTCGACTATACTACACGCTGCTGCTGCTGCTGTCCAGGTCTGGGAGGGGGCCCATTCCTGAGAGGATATTCCTGCTGCACCATTATACCTGCTGCTCTGCCAGTCGACTATACTACACGCTGCTTGCTGCTGTCCAGGTCTGGGAGGGGGCCCATTCCTGAGAGGATATTCCTGCTGCACCATTATACCTGCTGCTCTGCCAGTCGACTATACTACACGCTGCTGCTGCTGCTGTCCAGGTCTGGGAGGGGGCCCATTCCTGAGAGGATATTCCTGCTGCACCATTATACCTGCTGCTCTGCCAGTCGACTATACTACACGCTGCTGCTGCTGCTGTCCAGGTCTGGGAGGGGGCCCATTCCTGAGAGGATATTCCTGCTGCACCATTATACCTGCTGCTCTGCCAGTCGACTATACTACACGCTGCTGCTGCTGCTGTCCAGGTCTGGGAGGGGGCCCATTCCTGAGAGGATATTCCTGCTGCACCATTATACCTGCTGCTCTGCCAGTCGACTATACTACACGCTGCTGCTGCTGCTGTCCAGGTCTGGGAGGGGGCCCATTCCTGAGAGGATATTCCTGCTGCACCATTATACCTGCTGCTCTGCCAGTCGACTATACTACACGCTGTGCTGCTGCTGTCCAGGTCTGGGAGGGGGCCCATTCCTGAGAGGATATTCCTGCTGCACCATTATACCTGCTGCTCTGCCAGTCGACTATACTACACGCTGCTGCTGCTGCTGTCCAGGTCTGGGAGGGGGCCCATTCCTGAGAGGATATTCCTGCTGCACCATTATACCTGCTGCTCTGCCAGTCGACTATACTACACGCTGCTGCTGCTGCTGTCCAGGTCTGGGAGGGGGCCCATTCCTGAGAGGATATTCCTGCTGCACCATTATACCTGCTGCTCTGCCAGTCGACTATACTACACGCTGCTGCTGCTGCTGTCCAGGTCTGGGAGGGGGCCCATTCCTGAGAGGATATTCCTGCTGCACCATTATACCTGCTGCTCTGCCAGTCGACTATACTACACGCTGCTGTTGCTGCTGTCCAGGTCTGGGAGGGGGCCCATTCCTGAGAGGATATTCCTGCTGCACCATTATACCTGCTGCTCTGCCAGTCGACTATACTACACGCTGCTGCTGCTGCTGTCCAGGTCTGGGAGGGGGCCCATTCCTGAGAGGATATTCCTGCTGCACCATTATACCTGCTGCTCTGCCAGTCGACTATACTACACGCTGCTGCTGCTGCTGTCCAGGTCTGGGAGGGGGCCCATTCCTGAGAGGATATTCCTGCTGCACCATTATACCTGCTGCTCTGCCAGTCGACTATACTACACGCTGCTGCTGCTGTCCAGGTCTGGGAGGGGGCCCATTCCTGAGAGGATATTCCTGCTGCACCATTATACCTGCTGCTCTGCCAGTCGACTATACTACACGCTGCTGCTGCTGCTGTCCAGGTCTGGGAGGGGGCCCATTCCTGAGAGGATATTCCTGCTGCACCATTATACCTGCTGCTCTGCCAGTCGACTATACTACACGCTGCTGCTGCTGCTGTCCAGGTCTGGGAGGGGGCCCATTCCTGAGAGGATATTCCTGCTGCACCATTATACCTGCTGCTCTGCCAGTCGACTATACTACACGCTGCTGCTGCTGTCCAGGTCTGGGAGGGGGCCCATTCCTGAGAGGATATTCCTGCTGCACCATTATACCTGCTGCTCTGCCAGTCGACTATACTACACGCTGCTGCTGCTGCTGTCCAGGTCTGGGAGGGGGCCCATTCCTGAGAGGATATTCCTGCTGCACCATTATACCTGCTGCTCTGCCAGTCGACTATACTACACGCTGCTGCTGCTGCTGTCCAGGTCTGGGAGGGGGCCCATTCCTGAGAGGATATTCCTGCTGCACCATTATACCTGCTGCTCTGCCAGTCGACTATACTACACGCTGCTGCTGCTGTCCAGGTCTGGGAGGGGGCCCATTCCTGAGAGGATATTCCTGCTGCACCATTATACCTGCTGCTCTGCCAGTCGACTATACTACACGCTGCTGCTGCTGCTGTCCAGGTCTGGGAGGGGGCCCATTCCTGAGAGGATATTCCTGCTGCACCATTATACCTGCTGCTCTGCCAGTCGACTATACTACACGCTGCTGCTGCTGCTGTCCAGGTCTGGGAGGGGGCCCATTCCTGAGAGGATATTCCTGCTGCACCATTATACCTGCTGCTCTGCCAGTCGACTATACTACACGCTGCTGCTGCTGCTGTCCAGGTCTGGGAGGGGGCCCATTCCTGAGAGGATATTCCTGCTGCACCATTATACCTGCTGCTCTGCCAGTCGACTATACTACACGCTGCTGCTGCTGCTGTCCAGGTCTGGGAGGGGGCCCATTCCTGAGAGGATATTCCTGCTGCACCATTATACCTGCTGCTCTGCCAGTCGACTATACTACACGCTGCTGCTGCTGCTGTCCAGGTCTGGGAGGGGGCCCATTCCTGAGAGGATATTCCTGCTGCACCATTATACCTGCTGCTCTGCCAGTCGACTATACTACACGCTGCTGCTGCTGCTGTCCAGGTCTGGGAGGGGGCCCATTCCTGAGAGGATATTCCTGCTGCACCATTATACCTGCTGCTCTGCCAGTCGACTATACTACACGCTGCTGCTGCTGCTGTCCAGGTCTGGGAGGGGGCCCATTCCTGAGAGGATATTCCTGCTGCACCATTATACCTGCTGCTCTGCCAGTCGACTATACTACACGCTGCTGCTGCTGCTGTCCAGGTCTGGGAGGGGGCCCATTCCTGAGAGGATATTCCTGCTGCACCATTATACCTGCTGCTCTGCCAGTCGACTATACTACACGCTGCTGCTGCTGTCCAGGTCTGGGAGGGGGCCCATTCCTGAGAGGATATTCCTGCTGCACCATTATACCTGCTGCTCTGCCAGTCGACTATACTACACGCTGCTGCTGCTGCTGTCCAGGTCTGGGAGGGGGCCCATTCCTGAGAGGATATTCCTGCTGCACCATTATACCTGCTGCTCTGCCAGTCGACTATACTACACGCTGCTGCTGCTGTCCAGGTCTGGGAGGGGGCCCATTCCTGAGAGGATATTCCTGCTGCACCATTATACCTGCTGCTCTGCCAGTCGACTATACTACACGCTGCTGCTGCTGCTGTCCAGGTCTGGGAGGGGGCCCATTCCTGAGAGGATATTCCTGCTGCACCATTATACCTGCTGCTCTGCCAGTCGACTATACTACACGCTGCTGCTGCTGCTGTCCAGGTCTGGGAGGGGGCCCATTCCTGAGAGGATATTCCTGCTGCACCATTATACCTGCTGCTCTGCCAGTCGACTATACTACACGCTGCTGCTGCTGCTGTCCAGGTCTGGGAGGGGGCCCATTCCTGAGAGGATATTCCTGCTGCACCATTATACCTGCTGCTCTGCCAGTCGACTATACTACACGCTGCTGCTGCTGCTGTCCAGGTCTGGGAGGGGGCCCATTCCTGAGAGGATATTCCTGCTGCACCATTATACCTGCTGCTCTGCCAGTCGACTATACTACACGCTGCTGCTGCTGTCCAGGTCTGGGAGGGGGCCCATTCCTGAGAGGATATTCCTGCTGCACCATTATACCTGCTGCTCTGCCAGTCGACTATACTACACGCTGCTGCTGCTGTCCAGGTCTGGGAGGGGGCCCATTCCTGAGAGGATATTCCTGCTGCACCATTATACCTGCTGCTCTGCCAGTCGACTATACTACACGCTGCTGCTGCTGCTGTCCAGGTCTGGGAGGGGGCCCATTCCTGAGAGGATATTCCTGCTGCACCATTATACCTGCTGCTCTGCCAGTCGACTATACTACACGCTGCTGCTGCTGCTGTCCAGGTCTGGGAGGGGGCCCATTCCTGAGAGGATATTCCTGCTGCACCATTATACCTGCTGCTCTGCCAGTCGACTATACTACACGCTGCTGCTGCTGCTGTCCAGGTCTGGGAGGGGGCCCATTCCTGAGAGGATATTCCTGCTGCACCATTATACCTGCTGCTCTGCCAGTCGACTATACTACACGCTGCTGCTGCTGTCCAGGTCTGGGAGGGGGCCCATTCCTGAGAGGATATTCCTGCTGCACCATTATACCTGCTGCTCTGCCAGTCGACTATACTACACGCTGCTGCTGCTGCTGTCCAGGTCTGGGAGGGGGCCCATTCCTGAGAGGATATTCCTGCTGCACCATTATACCTGCTGCTCTGCCAGTCGACTATACTACACGCTGCTGCTGCTGTCCAGGTCTGGGAGGGGGCCCATTCCTGAGAGGATATTCCTGCTGCACCATTATACCTGCTGCTCTGCCAGTCGACTATACTACACGCTGCTGCTGCTGCTGTCCAGGTCTGGGAGGGGGCCCATTCCTGAGAGGATATTCCTGCTGCACCATTATACCTGCTGCTCTGCCAGTCGACTATACTACACGCTGCTGCTGCTGTCCAGGTCTGGGAGGGGGCCCATTCCTGAGAGGATATTCCTGCTGCACCATTATACCTGCTGCTCTGCCAGTCGACTATACTACACGCTGCTGCTGCTGCTGTCCAGGTCTGGGAGGGGGCCCATTCCTGAGAGGATATTCCTGCTGCACCATTATACCTGCTGCTCTGCCAGTCGACTATACTACACGCTGCTTGCTGCTGTCCAGGTCTGGGAGGGGGCCCATTCCTGAGAGGATATTCCTGCTGCACCATTATACCTGCTGCTCTGCCAGTCGACTATACTACACGCTGCTGCTGCTGCTGTCCAGGTCTGGGAGGGGGCCCATTCCTGAGAGGATATTCCTGCTGCACCATTATACCTGCTGCTCTGCCAGTCGACTATACTACACGCTGCTGCTGCTGCTGTCCAGGTCTGGGAGGGGCCCATTCCTGAGAGGATATTCCTGCTGCACCATTATACCTGCTGCTCTGCCAGTCGACTATACTACACGCTGCTGCTGCTGCTGTCCAGGTCTGGGAGGGGCCCATTCCTGAGAGGATATTCCTGCTGCACCATTATACCTGCTGCTCTGCCAGTCGACTATACTACACGCTGCTGCTGCTGCTGTCCAGGTCTGGGAGGGGGCCCATTCCTGAGAGGATATTCCTGCTGCACCATTATACCTGCTGCTCTGCCAGTCGACTATACTACACGCTGCTGCTGCTGCTGTCCAGGTCTGGGAGGGGCCCATTCCTGAGAGGATATTCCTGCTGCACCATTATACCTGCTGCTCTGCCAGTCGACTATACTACACGCTGCTGCTGCTGTCCAGGTCTGGGAGGGGGCCCATTCCTGAGAGGATATTCCTGCTGCACCATTATACCTGCTGCTCTGCCAGTCGACTATACTACACGCTGCTGCTGCTGCTGTCCAGGTCTGGGAGGGGGCCCATTCCTGAGAGGATATTCCTGCTGCACCATTATACCTGCTGCTCTGCCAGTCGACTATACTACACGCTGCTGCTGCTGCTGTCCAGGTCTGGGAGGGGGCCCATTCCTGAGAGGATATTCCTGCTGCACCATTATACCTGCTGCTCTGCCAGTCGACTATACTACACGCTGCTGCTGCTGCTGTCCAGGTCTGGGAGGGGGCCCATTCCTGAGAGGATATTCCTGCTGCACCATTATACCTGCTGCTCTGCCAGTCGACTATACTACAGCTGCTGCTGCTGCTGTCCAGGTCTGGGAGGGGGCCCATTCCTGAGGAGGATATTCCTGCTGCACCATTATACCTGCTGCTCTGCCAGATCGACTATACTACCACGCTGCTGCTGCTGTCCAGGTCTGGGAGGGGCCCATTCCTGAGAGGATATTCCTGCTGCACCATTATACCTGCTGCTCTGCCAGTCGACTATACTACACGCTGCTGCTGCTGCTGTCCAGGTCTGGGGGGG